>LPNX010565766.1:165368-187868 GCA_001517045.1 Pseudotsuga menziesii | reverse complement strand
TTTTGTGTAAGAAGAAAGATGTTTGATCTCATCATAAAACTTAACTTACAAATAAACTAAATTAATTTAAATAAAAATTGTTATCACAATATAATTTTTTTTAGTTATTTATAAAATTAAAATTCTTTTGTGTGATAAGAAAAATGTTTGATCTCATCAACTTGATATCATCCTACAAATTAATTTAAATAAATATTAATATCATAATTTATCTTTTATTTATTTATAAAATAAAAATTACATTATAATTAAAATAAAATAAATATATATTAAAATTAAAGTATTATATTTGATGATGAAAGGAACTTCATTAATAATACAAAATAAACTAAAAAACTAAGATAATTTGTGATTTCATTTCATCATATATCATTCATAATTCACATATCACAATAATTTTTTTAAGCTAGATCCAAAATTATATTAACATTAAACAAAAAGATACATAGTCTTATGTGGTTGGTTTGCCACTAAGGTAACCCGAATAGCCACAGAACCACAATTAATCAACTACTATTTTGAAGGACACAAAACACACAAAATAAGATAAAATGACAAATTTTCTGAAATGAAAAAATAACTATCATGACGCCTAAAAGAACTAGGCATGTACTTGACTATTCTAGCAAGTCTATCAGACTGACTACCTAGATTGTCCAGAACATCATAAAGTATTTCACATAAAATGTTCTACCATCATCATCATAATCATAATGATCACACTTATCATTATCATCATCGTCTTCATCACCAACATGACCATCATCACCATCATCACCATATTTATCATCGTCATCCTCATGATGATGATAATAATAATCATCATCATCAACATCATCATCACCATCATCACCATATTCATCATCATCATCATCATCGTCGTCATCCTCATGATGATGATTTAATCATCATCATCAACAACATAATCATCACCATCATCATCATCTTCGTCATCATCGTCATCATCATCATTGTCATCCTCATGATGATGATAATAATCATCATCATCATCAACATCATCACCACCATCATCATCATCTTCATCATCATCATCGTGCTCATCATCATCATCCTCATCTTCGTCATCATCCTCATCATCGTCATCATCATCATCATAATCATCATCATCATCATCGTCGTCGTCGTCGTTGTCATCATTAGTTTAGTTTGCTTTGGACAACATATGCCAATTTTATTTGAAGTTAAGACAATTTTAATGTAAATAGTAATTATAAAAGACATGTGCTATAGTTATGTGTAGTAGTTATGTGTTATATATATATGTGTGTTATAACACATATATATAGTTATATATATAACACCTATAACTATATATGTGTGTGTGTGTGTGTGTGTTATAACACACACACACACATATATATAACACATAACTATAACACATACAATGCATATCGGCGAAATTATATATATGGGCGTCGGGCAGGAATGCAACGAAACTTTGCAACCGAGTTTTTTAGATTACCCTGGTGCGAATTCTGTTGATGGTGAACGCGGATTTCTCGCTGCCTGCAAATCGTGTTGACAGTGGACAGTGGACATTGGACTGGTGCGATTTGTGTTGATAGTGGACGTGGATTTGTTGTCTGCATTGAAATTTGGGTTCGTTTCCTGCAATGTCTTCGGTATGTATATTTTATTATGTTATTTTTTTGGATTGGATGAATGTATTCGCCAGCTCGAAAGTAATGGTGTTGGGGAGTGCCAATTCCTCCCGTTGGTGCTTGGGCTGGGCTAAGCGGAAATAATAGCTTGTTTGAGCCGAATAGCTCTGTCATTCAACCTAATGATTTAGGGAATCATACTGACAGTAACGTTTTAGGGCATCACACTGACAGTAATGTTTTAACGTTTTAGGGCATGATTTAGGGCATCATACTAACAATAACGTTTTAGGGAATCAATGATTTAGGTCATTTTTTTGGTTGTTTAAGCCAATTTGCGTCCCTGTTTAACCTTCATATAGCGGTATAATGTATAATGAAGGGACAAAGCGTTGTGTAGGAACTTTAAAACAACACAGTGCACTTTCTTATTTGCTTGAGCATTGGTCTTGGCAATTGCTGGAAATGAAAAATAGACATTGAAATCTAAACAGAGTAGTAAACCAAAACTGAAAAAAGAAAAAAAGAAAAAAATTTCCGTCGAAGATCTGCGTTGATAAAACGTGTGGGCTATATGTCCCTCATTATATCATCTCGCCTCTTGGCGCGACTGTAGAAATGTAAAGGCCTCGACCTATTTGGACATTAGATATTAGTTGGATAGTAGTTATTATATATTGGGTCATGTATTGGATCTGTACTACTGTTGTGTCCTGGTGAATGAAGGAATGTTATGCAAATATGTATTGGATTGAGTTAGAAGTTAATGGGATGAGCCCCCCCCTTTTAATTTGCGGTTTCCTTTATGTTGTATGGTGATGGTGTATTTTACCTCTGTTCTTTATCTTATATGTGAAATGACAGTCTTATGATATAATAGATGTTATGTACTTTTATTTAGATGAATGATGATCTAGACGGTGGTGTTAAATAGTTGATCTGGTAGAAGGATGTTGAGATCTAATGTTAAGAGGCATGTAGTTGTAATTATTGTTTAGTGTAGTTATTGAGATGGGAAATGGTTGAATGAGTCATACTGTTTTAGCCCCGCAAAAACCTTGGTGCCTCGGCACAACGCTTCAAGGGAGACCTTCCCCTCTTAGTCCGCTAAGCTAAGCTAGTATGAATATTAGTTTCATAAACTCGAAAGTGAGATATGAACATTAAAACGTTCACTATATAAGATGTTCAATTAGACAGTAAATTTCTAAGGTCATCATATATCTACTAAGCTAGGCGAACCTCAACCATAAATCAGTAGTAAAACATGCTCATGTCCAGTTTTGAGCACAATCTGGGCAACTTCTTGCTTTTGAAATCAATCTTTAAACCCATTTTAGTTCTTTCTAGTAGCTTGTGGGGCATGCCCATGCATAAATGAAGCAATAAACTATATAAAACAATAGAGTTGGGTGGATCTGGGCATGTTTCAACCATGTTTTGTCCCTCAAAGAACATTATGAGCAGTTACATGTACATAAAAATGGATTAAAAATCCTTGTTTCTAGATTCAGGCTTGTTTTGAGCATGTTGTGATCTTTTCATTACATTTTAGTATCCAACTTAAGTTGGATACACCTCCACTCTAGATGGTTTACAAAGACAACTAGATGCCTGAAATATTTTCTTCTATTGCAGAAAATATTATATCCAAACGTATGCTACTGCCAATTGGTGAAGCGAGTCAATCGATGCTATATGCGGCAAATTGGATAATCTAGATATACCCATTATCATTACCACCCGACTCCCATATATATAATTACATATGGATGGATGTCCAATGCATTTGGTTAAACATAATGAAAACTATGCAAGCTCAAATTTTAACAACCCAAAGTATATGTGTTATATAGTTAAGATGCTCGATGTGTTTTGATCTGAGTTGGGTTCATCCTTAGGAGCTCCAATTGTTAGAAAAAGAGCATTGTAAAATTTTTAATGGGCCTTATGTATTATTATCATATTTTCCAATATTATCAGGGGTGGCAGGAGTGGGGGGGATCCTTCTGGATCCCAGAGGACATATAGAATAAACCTTCGCATGGGGTATAGGGAACAGAACCAACAATGAAGCTGAGTGGCTGGCACTTCTTCAGGGCCTGCAGCTTCTTCATGCTAAAAAATACCGAAAGGTTTTGATATTCGGAGACTCGAAGCATGTCATCTCTAAACTGATCAGTGGATACCCCTCTGGAGCAGTCAATTGTCACCGCCTGTTTGACAAAGCCAAGATTCTTATGCCTAAATCCTATGAGACTCTCCACATCCTTCGGCACAATAACTCCGCAGTGGACACGCTGGCCAATATGGGGGCATCCCTCCCACAAGGACATTACAGACAGAATGGGAATCCTCCCATCCTCAAATACGTCCCGTAATGAGGTGTCGAAAATCCTCTCATCAACAATTACATCTCTCGATGAGAAAGTCTCCTCTGCAATTTCACTCTATGTGGTTTAGCCTATTGAATTTCTCACCCCTCTTTCATTTCATAAGAAGCCTTAAAGGCCCCCCTCCTATCCTTCCCTTGTATCCTTTATCTCCCCATTCCTTATCCCTTCTCCCTTATCCCTCCTCCTTCATCTCTTTTTTCCCCTACTCCATTCCTTCTCCACGACCCTTATCCCTCCCCCCTTCCCTCCATTCGTCATCCAGCGTCACTCCCCAGCTGGCCTCCACATCACGTTGTTCTTCGTCGGCTCCCTTCATTTATTCTGTTGTCCTACCTTCCCTCCTCCCCACGCCACGTGGCTTCTCTTCTGCCTCATTCATCTCTCGGATGCTGCAGACTTAATGGCCATTTGGCCTCAAGTTAAATGTCTCACCTCCTCGCATGCTTAACGTCTCCTCAAGCATTATGCTATGTCTTCTCCCCACATCGATATGTCTATCCACTCCGTTTCATTTCTCGGGTCTGGTTTTCAAGAGGTTGTGTGAATTTTGCTAAATGTAGTTGCAGTTGTTGGAGAAGGGCGGCTGCAAGGCCTCCCTTGGCATGCACTCCCTCTCACTCGCTCCTTCGTGAAGGAAAGGCTTGCTCTTGTAGCCTTCTCCACCTGCTCGTGCAGCTCTCTCTCGGTGTTGTGGCCTCCAAATCTCGGCCCAGGTATAACTCTCTCGCAATTTGGTAATCTGGGAAGAAGATCGGTCTTGGGTTGTCATTGCATGGGGTGGCAGGAAGGTGCTGTGGGCACTTTGGTTTGTCGAGAAGAACAAGGAGGTCCCTCGCTGCAACAAGAACTCCTCGTGCTCAGCTTTTTTTTTAGTGGCCTTTCCATTGAGAATCAGGCTTGTGTCCTTGCTGGTTATGTTCGTTCCTTACACAATCTATTTGCTCGAATAGACATCTCGACAGAGGCAAATAGAATGTCTCAGGCTGGTGAAAGTGCAGGAATAATGGACATCAAAAAGAACCTGCGGCGTCTGTATGAAATGCTTGCAATCAGCATAATGGATAACAAAGAAATGGCTCGGGAGGTTAAGAGTATGGGAGAAATGGTGAGCTACACCTCTTTGCAGATTAGCAACCACGACGCTCAGATTGATGATAATGAGAGCAACCTTAGAGAGATCATGGGCAAGGTGGACAGGATTCAGGAAGACCTTCAGTGCTTCATAACCATGAACCAGGGTAGCAGGTGAATGGGGCCAATGCAGAAGCTGAGCACCTAATGGAGGAAGAGTCTGTAGTTCAGCCAAGGAAATTTAGAGGCAATCCTTAATCTGTTTCTTTTAATTATGGCTAAATGTTTTACTGTCTTTTTATATGTAACCAGTTTGTAAGGGTATATACTACCCGCGGCATTAATTGTTTTGAACAAACCTTAAGTGAAGTTTTTTGGAAAACTCCTCGGATAAACTTTATGTGCAGCATTTTTGACCTGCATGAATACTTTATTATGCCACTACTGTAATGAATGGCTGTGCACAGCTTGTTTTTATATAAACCTTTTATAGTTTCTGTTAAAAAATACATATATATTTTCCAATATTATACCCAAGAGCATTGCTAAAAAGTAAGGTTCTTTGGAAATTTATGAAGACCATGATCCTAAATCTGAAGGATGCTTAGCATAAGTTTTTCCTTGATGGGAAGAAGGATAAGACTATAGAAGTCAATACCACCTGCAATATTTCAAGGGAGATTCACCTTTCATAAAACTAGGATCAATTATTCTCATAAAGTAAGGAAAATGGTAAAAAAACATGTTTGATAACAAAACCGAAAGTTGGGTTATGTAGATTGAGAAAAAATCAATCTCTCTAGATCTTGTATCTTTTCAAATGACAAAGGACTTATTGGTTCATGTCAAGGATGACCACAAATTACCATAGAATGGGTCATTTTCCCTTCTTGTGAAATCATACTAAAATGTGTGCTCCCCCTGACATGTAGACTTCTTGATTTGCTGAAACATGTACTCCCCCTATCATACTGCTAAGATTTGTTTGGAGGTCTGTTTATGAATAATTTGACTGTACCAAGCTTGGTTTCTTTTGAATGATGTATGCTACAGAGCCAAGTCAACTACAAAGTCTTATCGAAGACTTGAACATGTCTCTCCAAAACAGACAAATACTTTGTTTCAAGTGTTGTCCCTAACTCTGTCAGCACTAATCATGTGAAGAGTAGTATTTTTAAATATGTTTGGATGAGTATGTATGCATAATATGGGCATTATAACTCTTGCTGCAAACATATCTTCCTTGCATGTTGCGGCCATTTATTGAATTCTCTTCCTCAAACATAGACAATGTAACTCCATTCCAAAACTTCTTCCATTATTACTTCAGTCATACCTTGAATGCACCAGCTTTGTCAGTCCGAACTTCATCACTAGTTGGGGAATAATTTTTTCAACCTTGTCTTCACATTGTTAATCACCATTTGGTCCCTAAACTCCACCTCATTTATTGGATAAAGGCTTTGACTGCAGCAATTTTGAGATCACATGATGTTTGCAAATCATAAGCTTACTTGGTTGTTGGAGTAGGCTTACCTACCTGATTGTGTATATGTTGCCATAAGGAATTTGAAAAACCACAACATGATCTCTTCAACCTACACCTTTTTACTGTCCACAAAACATCCTTTTATCTACAGACTCCTCATCATATACCTCAAGTGCTGGCATCTTTTCCATATGCATGCAACTATTTCTCTTTTTGTGGGCATGTTCATAGTGTTGCGGGCACTGGGAATTTTGACATTAAGACCGCGGTTAAGGACAATGTCATTCTAGGGTTCTTAACTACTAATGATGAAAATTAGAATGATTGGGTACGCAACAAGTTTTTCTTGTATTTGAATATAATCCAACTATATGATTTCAGTAAAAAAAAAATCTTGATGTTAGTAGTATTCTACAATGTTAAAACCACTCTATTGGATGATGGATTCCGTGCTTCAATTTTGTGACTTTTACTTTGAAAGTGGACAAGAAGAAAATCTTGCAGGACTTGCATTGACAAAATTTTGTATATTCAATTGATTTAACCAACATCAAGACTCCTTTTATTGAAATCATATAGTTGGATTCATTATATTCAAATAGAATAATTCTTCATTATTCCTCCTTATAATTCAGCTATATGAATTCATTATTACTCCTTTTATTGAATTTATATAGTTGGATTCTAACATTGGATAATGGGTTGAAAATAAATTGAGATCATAGGCCAAGTAGCTGTGCATTATGTGAATGTGACAATGAGATTATTTACCATATTTTGTCACTTGCCCCTTCTTAATCTTAGTGCTTTCAGTACTTCAAAGCCTCTAAATGGAAGCCATAGTCCAATTTTTTTTTTGCAACAACAAATAATTGTTAGACACTGAGAGAGGGGGTGAATTAGTGTGAAGCCAATTTAAAATGTTCTTAGCTTGTCACAATTAACTACCAATTCATCATTCTACCAATCTCATAATCATTTCATAAACATATCATAAGCATTTGAATCATCAAGAACCATGACACAAAAGAACACAACACCATATAATTTTGTAATCTTTTTATATTAGTTTTGGTCCGGCTACAACCGTTAGGTAAAATCAACACCTACTGATATGAAGAGCACCTACTCTGCATCCAGGACCCTGCCTGGTTTTCTTAGACCCTGCTAAGAAGGGTTTGAGGTATCCTAACCTCAAAAGCAAGACAATCTTGCATTTACAATTAAAGCTTACTGTTACATCAACTCATCAATCACTTGTCTCTTTAATCTATTGTCAACTGTCTCAGCTCATGCTCATCTGCTCATCATCAACGCTGCTCACTGTCTTCTTTGATCATCATTCTTCACTGCTGGTCATCCTCTTCTCGATGCTGCAACTCTATGTGATACTTCTGAAGATTGTCACCATCATCATTATCAAGGAAAGGTCTGAAACATCAATTCTTGCATATTCTGATTTGTCCTCTGCTCAAATTTCTACCCTCTAATCAGTCTGTCAACACCTACCTGTTACAATTACTTCTTCAAGTCTTTAACCTTTCATTGGCTGTGCATCAAAACTTTGGACTCCCTACCTGGGATATGTATGACTGTTGTAGAAGACTTCAAACCATTCTTCGTATCATCATCCTCATACAATACATCATCTTACACATGTACAACTATTCCAGTACTTACTCTACTGATGTATATTATTGTACATACTCCACCTTTACTGTGTACATCATTATCATCATCATACTTCAAATTGTTTATTGTTCATACCTTGTACATCATCATCATCATACTGCTGTTGTTGAGTAGTATGAAAAAAAAAATCTTCAACACTGAATCATCATCCTTAGACTGTGGAGGTTATCTTCTCATGATGTGCATGCAATGGTGTCACTTCAACCTATCAGGACTTCAAGCTCATCACAGGTTTTTGCTCATGCCCATGTCATAGAACTGCTCTTGTCAAATGTGTCATCAATCACTGTCAAGAACATCTCTACTACTGTCAAAGTAGCATATGCCACTGTTTTGTAGTTTTCAGACTCACAACCATGTCACAGCTTGCTGCATAATACTAATGCTCAAGGGACCAACTTAATCTAATGCTTATCATCAAGTCTATCTACTTTTACTAAATTCAGGATTGCCTTAATACCTCAGTCATCAAGTATACTTCAAGAATTGGCTTCAACAAGATCTCGAAACTCTATTGTTTGAACGAATTCAAATACCAACCAAAATGATCCTTTGAGCTGCTGTCAAAACAAGAACATCTAGCATGATGCTATGACCCTTGTTCGTTGTCTTCAATTGTGGCTAGACTCCATCCTTGAGTTGTAGTATGCCCTAGCTAGGCTCAGATGAGGATTAGTCAAATACCATACTCAGCCTAGTGTTGCATCTTCCAGATGAACACATAAAATCTGCTATAGCAAATTAGGGCCTCAATAAAAACACCAAAAAGACAAATTGGGTCAGCTCCTCCTCAGTCAACCATATCAAGAAATTTGTCATATCCACTACTCATGCCAAAAGCATCAAGGTATTTCCCAAGCATATGACATGACATGGAAGAACCCAAATATATAAACATGGAGAGTTTCAGGTCTGTGTATACTTACAGATACCCAAGAGTGATCAAACCTTGGGACTGTACACTATGCATGTCACTCTTCAAAACTTTGTGACTATGTCTTACACATCAAACTATGGACTGTGCATCACTCAAACTATGTATGATATGGACCCCTTCAAAGTCAAACCTTGAGCTATTTGTATACTCCCGTCAAGCTTGGATTTCTGCACTGGCTGTGAGGAACCTTGGTGGACTGCTCACCACTCCACAAACTTAGGCTCTTTATATGTTGTGAAAGTAACCCAACCACATCTAAAACTTTGACTCAGATTGTTTTAGGATCCACAAAAATCAGACTGTGTGAGTGTATGCTAGTCAAAACTTCGTTTAAAACTTGACTGTGTCTTTAATGTAGATAGCCTACAAATCGGGACTGTGTGTTGGTTACAAACCCAATACAAGTCCAAGAATGGACTGTCATAACCCATAAAAATTCAGACTTCAACTCTGAAACTCAGACTGTGTTTAGGTAAACTCGGGCTATGGTTTACCCTCAGCTGCTGCAACCAAAATAGGACTGTTGATGTCCACAAGAAGCCAACCTGTTTATTAGCTAAGAGGAATCCCAAACTTGGGACTGTGTATATTTTGGATCTGCTGTTAGGTATGCATACGCTTCTGTTTTATGAACTTCCTCTGATGTTGCCTTCATTCGTCAAAGCACTGGAACTAGGGCATCATCTTCACATCACTCTTCATTCTTTCATAAGTTGTGTAGCAGAATTCATCATTGTATCAAGTCATCTTCACAAGGTATCCAACACCATAGGCTTGACCTTGAACTATTTCTACGTTATCATACTATACCCACAAAGATCTTAGGCCCCCAACTGTGGAAGAATTAGGGCATGCTGCCACTGAGTTCTCCTTAGCTCACGATACTCTGTATTGCTGTTGTTCCAACTTGTGCATGTCTGCAAAGCTTGGAGAGTGGAAGAAAAAGGGTCTCCAATGTCTTTATTTCGGATCTACTGCTGTTATTTCTGTTGCCTGCAATTGAGAAAGGATCCACCTAATACATCACTCGTTTGGCTGCTGTAAGTACTGCTCCTCAAACCTGAGGACAACTCCGATTCATTCGAAATCCACCTGTAGGTTGTGAAAAAAAAATAAAATGATGCTGCAAGATTCGGTTCTGTTATAGACCTTTGACTGCTGCTCCTTCTCCCGAATTCCTCAGACAGCTAAAAAAAATTTCAGAGCTCAAATAATCTCCCATGAACTTACACAACAAAATTGAGGACGTGATAGGGTATTTATACCCATTTTTCACCATGTTTTACTGAGCCGACCTACTCCCTTTTTTTTTAATTTATTTATTTCAAAAAAGACTTAATGTTTTGAGCCGACATATCTCAATTAACCTTTTAATTTAAAAAATAATTTTATGGAGCCGACCTGTGGTATGTTTTACAATAATCCAAAACAACTTTTAGTAGGCAGACTTGTTCCCTTTTGTTTGGGGTTCTTTCACAATTGTTTCACACTTGAATGAAGTGCCATGTCCATTGTCAAATATTGGGTTGTCATGACATCATTTCTTAAGGACTTCTTCAATTGTTTCTAGGATCCACGTTCACCATTTCAAGGAGTTAAGTATCGTGAGTCATCCTTACCACATCATACACATCCATGATCAACATGTACACCAAGCCACACAAGACTACCTTCAAGATCCATCATGCCATCAGGAATGTCCAAAAGCTCCTCCATATGTGTGGGTTCAAGACCCAAGCCACCACATGCAAGGGTGTGTTTCATCATGCCATCTAACCACAAGGGAGATCATACATCATCATCAACAACCTTCTTCTAGAGCTACAAAGACTTCAAGGGCTTGAAGGACATCTTCAAGGGTACAATTTCATCAAGGTCTACATCAAGTGCAAGCAGTGGGCTTCATGACCAACTCCATGGGTACCATGACCCCATCAAAAAGGCATAAATGACCACAGAATGGGTCATTAATGTTTCCTCAACCTATGAAGGGCTTCTCCATCGTCCACAAGGGCTTTAGAATCATCACCAAGGATTTCATCATCATTGGCAGGGTCTTCAGCACCATCATTAGGGTCAGCACCATCATCAGGGTATTCAACATCTTCAGCAAGGTCGTGGCATCAAGATCCAATATTGTGGGTACAGGGGCCTTGTCAACTAGGTACAAGGTGCTTCAAGGCACCAACCCACTTTGTAAGGGGTCCAAGGCATAGCAAGGTGGGACTTGGTGGCATCAATGACATCCTATGGGGCCACTGCAAGTCCATGTTGGCATCAATGACAATTTCATCAACAATAATTACATATCATCAAAATCATAACCTATATTGGGATCCTCATCATTAATAGAAACCTCTACTTCATCCATTGGCCTCTTCATTAATCCTCCAAGGATATATCAGTACTAGTACTTGGTAATATTGTGGGTCCAAGTCCATTCACCATGTTGTTTTGCAATGCAACAGCCTCCAATTTTGATGAAACTGGCTAATCTAAGCTATAAAACTAGGCATAAATTTTAACATTCCTAATCAGTAATCACTGGTTTTGACTTGAATGAAAGGTAGATTTGTATTAATGTCATGACGAGTTACTCCTACAACAAAAATCAACAACAAAGGGGTACCTAAAGGGATTGGTTCTCTTTATTAAATTCCAATCCCATACCCTCATACATGATAGAATTTAGTCTTAAAATATACAAACACAACAATCCTAGAATGTTGAAACCCCAAAAACTGTTAATTATGTTGAATTCTTAATGAGATATCAAATTCTATTTTCATCATATGAAGTTAGATGAGGTTGAATCCACTCTTAAACATCCTTGATTTATGAACGATCATCTTCAAATTTTAAGTTAAAGGAAATATAAAGAAGAATATCAACTTTTACCTTGAGAATTTAATATTGTCGGTTACTACAATAGAAATAATGACCCAAAAAATTCAAATTTCAATATTATATTGGCCTTTTTTTCAAAGCCAATGTGAAGTTTGGTGAATTTTCGGTTAAGAAAAAAGAGAGTAGCTAAACTCTAAATAAAGAGTAGCTCTCACAATTTTTTGGGAATGGGTGGATTGATAGGAGATTCCCCTGAGACTAGTTGATAATCTGTTGGGATGAGGAAGTCAAGGGGAAATATTATGTGAGGTTTCCATCCTTAGTCACTTCAATCTTCATATACTCTATCATTTCATCCTTATTCTTTCAAATCTGATTTATAAGACAATTTTATGCTCAGTTTTGCATGCTGGTTTATAACAAAAAACTAAGAGAAATTTGATCCTAGGTCTGCCTTATGGGAAACAAGACCATACTGCAATAAACACAAAATCTATCTTTATGTGTGCCCTGAGGGGAAACCAGGCTGTAAAATAGTGTTTGAGTGTTTTCAGTGACTATGTTGAGCATATGACTATGCCTGTACCACTTTTACAACGTAATAAAATAAGTCTCAACCCATACCCACAAACATATGTATTGTACCTACTGATATAGAACACACCCTTTGTTGTTTGTTAAGATGCAGCTTGACTTTAGACCTATCTTTAAATCATTAATTACATGAAAAGAACATGTTTCAAGATTTCCTGCAAAGCTATATTAGAAATGGTTTGTATCCCATCCCTAACAATCTCTAGACCTACTGAGAAAAACTCTTCTAGGAGGTGCAATGGTTAACCCCTTGCCCATAAAGCAATCAGTAAAATTATCTACCTTCAATAATTGGTCTCCAATCAAGTTTAATGACACACATTTTAGATTGTGGACAGTATTTTATTTGCAAATATTTTTGTACTATAGCACACTGTAAACTAATACCATCAAGTTTCCTAGAGCATTATGAATTTATGATGCCTCAAAATTTCAACAGGAATGACTGTAGCTATCATTTCTGGTAAACCAAGGCTGCAAATCCTTTTCTGTCTCAATAACAATTTCTTTCAAAAATCATCATTTCTAATCTTTTTCCTTATATTCAATTATTTATCTTTCTTTTTCACAGAGAACGTCATATTAGATTCTTTACTGCAAAGAAAGGCCACAGCTCTGCTTTGTTTGTCAACAGAACATCAACTCCAGGGCCAGCTGATATGAGAGGAACGTGCAAC
This sequence comes from Pseudotsuga menziesii, assembly GCA_001517045.1. Classification (NCBI taxonomy): domain Eukaryota; kingdom Viridiplantae; phylum Streptophyta; class Pinopsida; order Pinales; family Pinaceae; genus Pseudotsuga; species Pseudotsuga menziesii. Next base: position 174,543 of record LPNX010565766.1, on the reverse strand, counting down.
TTATTTATGTTAGCAGAAATCACCTCCAGGGTTAACTGATACAAGAGGAGCATGGAAATATTTCCGCTATGCTTACCACTAACCTCTTCTAACAGGAGTCCAATCATCCAAGCATGCACATCCTCTTCACTATTCTACTAATCGGAAACTTCCGAAAAATCACAGAAACAACATGCATTTTAATCCCAAAATGGATGTTCAATTTGGGAGATAACACTAACTATGGCTGAGATTTTTTCTACAAAATCATGCAATCCTAGCAAGAAAAACAATTTAGCATTAAAATTTTAAATAAGCAATTTGCAATCTTGACTATTAAGGAACTCCAACTAGAACCATACCAGAAAGAACAATACGCGGAAAATTATATTTATGTTGCACAGACACCATAGAAATGGAAATCACCATGTGTGCATAGTTAAAACCTAGGAAATTGATGAACAATTCAGACCAACCCAATTCTTTGGACTCTATGCACTTGACAATTCCTCCTAGATTTCCACACGTACAGTGGCGAAGTAACAAGGAGACAATTGCATTGGGAATAAATATTTTCATTTTGGAATAGCCTATCTTAAAGCTTTATAAGCATCAATCTAGGTAGAAATTGGGTTTCTTGAATCATAACTAGATTTAGATTCCATGCAATCACCATTTGCACTTGTTAAAGTGAAGAACCCTGGAGTTAAGTTAAATACTCCCCTTGACACATCTGTTCTGTTAATATTTTGATTCGGATTTTGTATTCCTACAGTTATACTTGATTTCGATTGAAAATATAGATGCCCTGTTCTTAGCAACCTTAACGTCATTTTGATTTATAATCCATAATTCATTATGCAACATTGAATCACTTTAGTTGATCCTTTGAAAAAACTGAGCCAGGGTGGGGTGTTCCCAATAGTTCCTTTTCATGGGCTGAAATACAACTCTCTGCAAGGCGGTTTCATAGAAAAGACTGCATTTAGTATAGGTGATATTGCATGTAGTAAAGGTGCACACTTGTTGAAAGGATTTAGCTATTGCATTTGGATTTTGACAAACCAAATGCAACACACCACGGTTATACAAGATAGATTGAGATTTGTCATGAGAAAATTTTACCAGCTTGTGTGGTGGCTCTGCAGAAAGGTGGCATAAAGTGACACACTATTCTAATGAGCCTTCTTGAAATATAAAGTTGTCAACCTGTCTTTTCTCAATTTGTGATGTATATAACCGATATTGTTCCAGCGTCTAGATGGCATCATTTGCTTTGGTTTTCTAGTAACTTAGCACACATTATCAACAGTTTAATAGCTTTGTGATAATTTCCGTGAGAATATTCCAATTGGTCCTTCAAAGGGATTGTTGAAGAACCCCTATTATCAGCATGTTCACTACCCTTTTCACTTCACACTTTGTCACATTTAGATTACTTATTAAGGGAAAATCTAATACCTTGAAAAGGTGCAATATAAGCTCTAGGTAAGTTGTAGGCGATGAGTTTTTAACTGAAATATTTGTCAAGTCATCTGAGATTGATAAATGAGCATAAGGCCTTCCATTATTTTGATTTTCACTTCCTAATATAGAGAAGAAATTCTCATAGTGAAGGGACTCGTCTAATAATCATGTAAAACTAATATCAGCACTAGGTGCACTGGTGAAAATAGTAGTCATTGCACCATTAGGATCATAAATTGCTTCCAAATTCGCTTGTGTTGCTGCATTTGCCTTCAGTAATTGATTTGTTGATGGATACTATGAATTAATCCCACGGTACCATGGGAACATATAGTAAAATCCAAAATCTTTCTTCATGTATTGCACCACATCCATAGCTTGTGTTGCTTCATGGGAAGCTACAAGAATATACAACATAAGTTCTCGTCGGCTCCGTGTTTTTGTACTAGGGCTCCTATACTGACATTGCACTTGCATAATGTTGAAGAGGATATAATATAATTGCAATATTAAGTGTGGAAATGTGTTTATCATGTTTACTCATGAAAGCAACACCATTAGAATTAGAGTTGCAAATTCTCACCTACCCCATGTGTCTTTTGCCAGTTTTCATGCCTATGTACTTCCCTTTTAATATCATGTTTCTTTGCAAAAGTCTCATAATGCATTTGATTGGATGTATCTTTTTGCATTTTAAACATTTCCTCTTACTCATCAGTTGATTCTTGGATTTTATAATTTTTTGTAAAGTACTTGTTGAGGCCTAGAAAATCACAGGTAACAACAGTTAGGGATTCTCCCTAGTAAACGTTCCCAACTAGCCTGTTACTATTTGGTATGGGGAATCCATCCGGTTTATGGTCCGGCTACCATAGGTCAAGTAACAAAAATAAAGGGTTTTACCGGTTACGGCCCGGTCCACAGTGTATGTTTTTAGTTTTTGTATTTAAGTATGAGATGCAAGTGCCTATCTAAAAATGCAGATTGATAGAGAATACGAGGAGTGGTCACAATGCGATGCGCAGGTTCTTACCTCTCGTCTTAACTCTCTCGCATCTAAACCACACACAACAAGAAAAAACTAAAACTAACTATCTAACCTATCCCTAGGGAGCAAGATTATTATTCATCAATGAGTAATGTATTTTGTGTACGCATTAAGAAAAATCATAGATAGTTGTTACTTATTTCAAAACACATGAACATTTATAGATATATGAACAACCAGATAGCTAATTGTTTATGAATAGCATTCATTACTCATTGTGGAAATTTCATAGAATAAACTAGAGCGCATTCATAACAAGAACATAGGTTCAAAGAGTTAGAACGATCTCACAGTTAATGGATAACAGCTGAAAACGAAATAGTTCACATTCAACAAATCCATAGCACAGCATTTGAAACCTTCCACAAAGCTTTCTCCAACAGGAAACTTGTAATTTCTTTATGCAAAAGGAAATAGTTCTTCTTACATCATACTCTCATAAATATATCTAGGAAAAAGTCCTTCTCTACATCTAACTCTCCTATACTTATACAAAAAAGAAAAACTTTTGGGCTACACCCAAATGACTCTTGGACTTCCCCAACGTTTCAATTCCCAAAATTCGTCCTGTAGTGAGTGCTCATACAATATATTACATTTAAAACAAAAATTTAATAGAGCACTTTATGAAAAGGGCCTTGCTTGATCGTTGATGGACTTTTTCCATGCTTGGGCCTTTGCTGCTATGCTTTCAAAATCTAAAGGTTCAAGAAAACAGATGTTTATTTCATATTTTGCAACCTGATTCTTAACCACCTCTATTCTTGCTGGACTCAAACGTAGCTGATATTCAAGTAAATGGATGTTGACTGCTGCATGAGCTACTGCATTCTTCAGGATCTGCTCATCTAGATCCTTGACTTGTTGAATTTTATACTCATCTTCCTGGTATCTGCTCTGTAACTGTTCTATGAACGACTCATGTTCTGGTAATGTATCCAGTATTTGTTCTGCAGCAACTTGGCATCTGTTGTAGGTGACCAGCACCCTTCTACAGTATTCAGTATAGGATCCTCTCGTTTTCTTCATAGTCTTCTTGAATTCCTCTGCAGTATTTATTGCAAATTCTAATAAGTCGTAATCATGCTTTAAGCTATGTCGATCTTTAGCAGGTAGTTCTGCGGGGGTTTCTTCGCTTGTTTCTAACCAAACTATTATTCCTGTCAGGATGTCCAAAATATCCTAAGATCTATCTACAAAATATGAAGTAGTGTCCAGGATTTCTTCCAACCTGCTATTTATCTGTAAGATCTTACACCTTTCTTATTCATCTGGATCTGCATCTGTCCCATGCACCAAAGTTTTATCAGTAATCATCATACCTGATTGTCCTCCTGTTTCAACTTTTTTCTCAGTTCTCTTGACAATCCTCTTCTTCTCCTTGTCATAGAAGATGGCGTTGAAATCAGAGACCTCTTATCCTTCATTCTACATAAAAGGTATCAAATTCAATCCAGAAAAAACAACATGTTCTTGGGTGCTGCCAGAAGTTGCAGCAGACTCCTAAGGATCAGGATTGTCTTGTCAATTCCCTTGATCGATATGCTCCTGTGCTTCTTGTGTATCTATTGGGTCAGTAGTTTGCTGGTCTTTCTTAGCTCCTACTAATCTCAGACCTTCACTCTCTTCTTGTTTTTTCTTCATCTCTTCATCTTCCTTCTTCTTCCTTTCTTCCTCTTCATTCTTTGTTGCTTCCTCTACATCTTTCTTTCTTTCTTCTTCTTCATTCTTTAACCAACTCTTAGCCTCTTGTGCTAGCCTCCTAGCCTCCTCTTCCCTCTTCTTGGCTTCCTCTTCTTCAGCTTTCTTTTGTGCGTTTTTTCTTTTACCGCCCACACTGGTGATCTGCTGTTTAAATATTCTCTTCAATGCAGTCATATTCTTTACATTTTTGAAGATTTCTTCATCCTTGTCCTAGAATTTTGTGTATTTAAAATGAACATTTGCTTCTTTGCAATGCTCTGCAACCTTATTTTGGGAGTCATTCCTGTGGAAGTTCATTTCCCCAAAGTGAAAGTGCTCCAACTCTTGTACAAATTCAGCAGTTTGTTTGACCTTTGAAAATTTGTAACTTCCCAGCCGGAAAGGTATGGCAGGATAGGTTGCCTTCTTATGTTCAAATAGGAAGCTTCCTACACCATCTAAATATGCTTGCCTAACTGCTTCTTTATGTACCACATAATCAGTGGCGTACTTAGGGAGTAAAGAAGGTGCCCTGGAGCAACCATACATTCTAATGTACATCCCCTCTTCAGTCAAATAATAGCTCCCATGTTCCTCAATGACTTTGAATGCCTCCTCGGACATACAATTGCATTCTGTCAGGAATATTAAAGTGTACAAAGGCATAATGAAATGTTCACATATCTCTTTATAGTGGCTATAATATTTGTGTGCCCAAAATAGTTTGTATGCAGTGTACACAGGGGTTCTTTCCCTGTCCCAATTGCACCTTAAGGCAAGAAATGGTTGGGTACATAATATATAGTCCACTAAGATGGAGCTCATATAGAACTCAGACTTCTTCTAGGACACCCCTCCCAAAATTGAAGATATACAGGTTGAGAGGCTGTTAGACACTATGTTTGCCGAGTTGAATATGGTCCCCTGAGTGGCCACATAAAAAATAATGGGTATCCATCCCAACTTGAAACTTTTACCATGAGCTCTGCCCAACACTCTATTCAGCATCGGTGCTATAAATCTGTAAGGAGTCCGGAGAGTGGCTGTATCATACTCTCCTGATGGCCTGGTTCGAAAGTTCTTCCCAGGTATCGTCATTCTCTTCACTGTTTCAACCAGGTCCAAATTTATCTCCTTCAGCCAACTTTCAGTTAAGTATACTTGAGCAGGAGGTAGGTGGTATGCCAGTGAGACATAACCAGGACTATATGCAGCATAGCCCTGTTTGGCAGTATTTGCTAAGATCATCGTGGTCACATCTGCCTTAGGCAGACTCCAACCGATCACCTCTGAGCATGGGAACAGCTTAGGTCTTGTGGCTACCTTCATCAAAGTAGATTTCTCGATGTTGGCATATATGGTCAGTTCCTCGAATCCTGCATCAGGCACATCCTGATTTGAAATCATCCGATATATCTCACCCCACTTGTAATCTAGCTCTACCCCGGTAGTAGCTCTGGTATCTTCGTAGATGTATTCTACCTTAGTAATGATTTCCACATCTGGTTCTCCCTCAACAACAGGAGCCTTCTTCTTTTGTCTTTTAGACATATCTCCTTTGAAGAAGTTGCCCTGTCATAGACCAAACATGTTCTTAGGCTATTGGAGATTGTAGTTAGTGTTCTAAGAATGAAGAAAAATAGTATAAAAACATTTACTTTGTTAGAATATAATCCGTCGGGGATTATATATTGTAAATAAATAAATTGTAGGAATATGAATAGCTGAATAGGAAGGTGAAAAGGCTGGTACTCAACCACCTCATTAAATGTATAAATATCTGATATGTCAATGGAATAGAATCAATCGGGAGTTATTACCAACAAGTGGTATCAGAGCGCTGCCATAACTCCTGCCTGTTTCCATTCTACCCATTCCTGGCATTCTGCTTGCCAGTCCATTGCCAGACTGCTCCATCAGCCTGCCAGTAGAGTCGCATGCACTGTCTGCGTTACAATTCCTTCATGATTGAGTTTGTGTGCTGCAAACCCTAATCCGGATGCGTTTTGTATGTGTATTATTCTGCATAGCTTGCTCTTTGGTGTTGTGTTGGAGACTCACGCATATCCTGAGTGAGGAGTCTGTATATTGTGTTGTATATGCCACTTACTGTTTATTAGGGTTTCCTTTCTCGCCCCCTTGTCTTAGAACCAGAGTTTGGAGCTTCGGCAATCTCTGGGCTCTGGATGTTGCTGCAGCAGCATAGAAGCAGTATTATTATTATATAGTATTACTGCGTTGAAGAATCTATATATACTACATGTGATCTTGATATCTCGCTGGTATTTTGTTGTGTATTTGTTTCACGTCGTGAAGGTATTATTCTATGCGTAGAAGCCTTGCAGACAAGGCCATAGTTGTTCCTCTCGTTCATGTCATCCAGCTTAGCCAGAATTGCCCTCAACCAATCATCCGGCACCACCTCATTAATGCAGACTCTACCATTATTGAATTCACTTCGCCCCATCATATGTATCTGCGGACTCTACCATTATTGAATTCACTTCGCCTACCATTATTGAATTCAATTTGCCCCATCATATGTATCTGCGGACTCTACCATTATTGAATTCACTTCGCCCCATCATATGTATCTATGGCCCGGGCGGACTTAGTTGTGTAGAGGTCTGGGGATTAAATCTCCATTCGCAAACTTTTGCAGAGTAAATCGTGAGGAGTTTTGAGCATGACTGTTGCTGTGAAGAGCAGAAACGAATGGAAGTATGAAGGCCATGATCTCTCAAACCTACCCCCATTCTGCTATGGAGTTCTGAAGCGTTGAAGATATGGGCACGGCCTTTGTGACCCGTTGAGAACTGCGAAGAGACCATGGTTGAATGGAAATCATGGAATAGATTAAATGACTGCTCCTTAGACCGCGTGGAGGTTGAAGTATATGCTGCGTATTGAAGGTGTTGGAGACTGTTGCGTTGGAGACTGCTGAAGACTACCCTCATTCACCTTGGAGACTGCTGCATGTAGAGACTGCTGAAGGTGTTGGAGACTACCTGCGTTGGAGATTGCTGCGTGAAGACCAGCTTGGAGCTGCGACCTGTTATACCAGCGTGGAGCTGCAACCTACGTGGAGAAGGCTGTAAGAAATAGTTTAAATATTGTTGATGTATGAGTCTTCAATCAGTTTGAAGAAAATGCATGGAGTTTGATGAAAATTCAAAACAGAATTGGAAAGGCAAAGATGAAATGAAATTCCAATATTGCATGGTTCAGAGCACGTTATTACCTGTTGAGTGTTACTACAACAAATGATCATGTAAGAGCGAAGGCCAATAAAATTTGTGGAATGAGTATTGAACTTTGAATGTGAAGAGCCATAGAGTGGGGTTGGAGTTTAAGAAATGTGGGCCTTAGACATGCTTAGTATCGTTTGACCTAACCATTGACATCTTTATTTCAATGTCCGTTTAAAGGTACCAAGTATCGTTTAACTAAAATCATATGGATCTTTATTTCAATGTCCTCTTATGGTAGGGCATACATAGCTTTAAGAGTATATATGCGTGGAGTTTTTTTCTAAATAATGTATGCAAATATGTTCATGTGTGTGCATGAATAATATGGCTGTTGTATGAGCCTGAGATCGTTGAGTATATATGCGCTGGTTGAGTATATATGTTGCGTGGAGTCTGTAATTTTAATTCACATTGTTGGTGTTGATTGCTGGGTTGAAGACTGCTCTTAGTGAACACGTATATGCTGACTGATATATTGAAGAATAATGTATGCTGACTGATATATTGGCTGATATATCATACATTTAAGAATCTTGTGAAAGATATATGTTTTTTTTATTGCATTGAGACTGCTCGTGCAATTAGGAATATTGCCACTGTGCAATTATTCTACTGCTGCAACTAGAAGTACTGCATCAAGCTGCTAGAGTCGCAACCTGCCTTGAAGAATAAAGTCTGTGTGAAACAATTGTATTGAAGAAGCCTGTAAACTTGCATTGTATTCACCTTGGCAGAGACTGTAGACCTGCAAGGTTATTGTTTTTCTATTTCTCTTTGTCATATTAAGTTCATTCTTGTAAATTACACTAACAGATGTAAAGATGCACTCTTTGGCATCTAGTATTGGTGCTGCTCTAGCTGGCAAAGACCAATCCAAAGAACCTTCCAAGGGACATTGCAGCAAGAGAGGCAGAGGGGGCAGAAACAACTCCAGAAAAATATCAAAGTGCAAGCGTTGTGGAAAGAATGGGCACACATCAGATCAGTGTTGGGCTTCGTGGGACTCCATCAAAGACAAGCACAACCAGAAGAAAGATGACCAAGATGCTAGTAAATCTTCTGATTCTTGTATTGTTGCACATTGTAATCTTGGATTTAATGAAATGACTTCTCTTTCATCTTATAAATATTGTTGGCTGCTTGATACCGGTGCAACATCACACATGACATTTAGAAAATACTGTTTTGAAGAACTGAATGAAACAATAGATGGCATAGTTTACTTTGCAGATAAGTCAAGTATTAAACCAAAGGGAATGGGCACCATTTGACTGAAGGTGCCTGGATTCCCTGATTTCTTTTTGAAGAACGTTCTCTATCTTCTAGAGTTGCAGAGAAGCCTGCTGTCCTTGGTGGAGATTCGACATCAAGGCCATTCCATCCACATGTTTGATGGAATCATTGAAATAAGAAAGTCCTCTGACAACCAAGTCATCATGACTGGATACGAAGATGGAAAGCTGCTGAAGCTCAAGGGTTCATCCGCAAGATTTCAGAACTATGCCTACCTCTCTCAGCATGGAGAAGGTAATATGTCATCTAGCTCATTGTGGCATGCAATATTTGGTCATCTAAATTATAACAGTCTTCGTTTGTTGAGAAAGAATGGTGTATTTGGCTTGCCCACCATTCCTAAAGAGAAGAATAAATGTGATGCATGTATATTAGGGAAACATAGTAAGCTGCCATTCCATGAATCTAATTTCAGAGCGAGTAGGAAATTAGAACTAGTGCATTCTAATTTATG
>LPNX010565766.1:90633-163991 GCA_001517045.1 Pseudotsuga menziesii | reverse complement strand
ACACTGTTTATAAAGAAAGTTGGAAGATCTGTTGTGTATCTTGTGGTGTATGTAGATGATCTTTTGATGACGGGGAACAATGAGAGCTATATATCATCCCTAAAGAAATATTTGAAAAAGATCTTTGAAATAACAGATATGGGACATCTCCACTATTACTTAGGAATTGAAGTCACTCAACATCCTAAGTACATATTCCTATCCTAGAAAAAATATGTTGGAGAACTACTAAACAAATTTTGCATGACAGATTGCAATCCTATATCTACTCCAATGGAACAGAAAATGAAGCTCACATCAAGCGAAGGAAAAGAATTTGAAGATGCGACCAAGTATCGACAACTTGTAGGAAGTCTTATCTACCTTACAACAACTAGACCAGATATTTCTTATGTTGTTGGCATACTTTCAAGGTTCATGCATAAACCTTATGAAGGACACTGGTCAGCTGCAAAGAGAGTTCTAAGATACTTGAAGGGGACTCAAGACATTGGACTCAAGTACTCTAAAGTGGATGACTTCAAACTTATTGGGTACTCAGACTCAGATTTTGATGGCGATAAGGAGACAGGAGTATCAACTTCTGGATACACTATGACTCTTGGATCAGCAGCTGTCTCATGGAGATAACACAAACAGTCAGTTCCAGCAGATTCAACAACAGAAGCAGAATATGTGGCTGCAGCTGAAGCAACGAAAGAAATAGTATGGCTCAGGAAGATACTTGAAGATTTGCAAGAAAAACAAGAGAACTCCACTCCATTGTTGGTCGACAATACTTCTGCAATCAAGCTGGCTAAGAATCCTAGATTCCATGATCGAACCAAACACATCAACACAAAGTATCATTTGATTCGATATCATGTAGAGGCCAAGACAGTCCATCTTCGACATTGATCCACAAATGATCAAGTTGCAGACATCTTCACCAAAGCGCTTGGACGAGAGAAGTTTGAAAGATTCAGAAACATGCTCGGACTTACGAACACCCCTTTGGATTAAGAGGGGGATTGTTAGAATATAATCTGCTAGGGATTATATATTGTAAATAAATAAATTGTAGGAATATGAATAGCTGAATAGGAAGGTGAAAAAGCTGATACTCAACCACCTCATTAAATGTATAAATATCTGATATGTCAATGGAATAGAATCAATAGGGAGTTATTACCAACATACTTCTTCCATATTCATTCTCAACAGATAAAATATCAGAAAATTAATGCATAATCGACAAGCAAAAAGAACTTCTGCAAACTAGGTCTGAAAATTCCTAAGTCTGTCTGCAGCTAAGACATGACCCAGATAGCACATACATCGTTTAAACCGAAATGGATTCTAACTCTTCACCAAAACGAAAAACCCCTATCAGTGAGGCTAGTCTTCGAAAGTGTGGCCCTATCTGGAAATTCCAATCTGACCGAAGATCAAACCCTCCATCGTCCCAGAAAAATAGGGTAAACCCACGATGACAAGAGAACCAAAAACTCCCTCCCCTGATGGCCATAAGCAAACCCACAAAAAACGGTGTAGACAGCGTAACGCTTGTCTGCACCAGCTACCTAAACTTTCAGACCGGGATCGAGTTTTCATAACGGCTTACAAACAAGATCAAGAAAACCCCCCCACAACAAATACTGTCAAACTGACTGATACCTTACGTCGTAAGGATACAAAATGATACTTAGATGGCCAACTACCAAACGGCGGGAAAAACCTAACTAGGGGAACACCCTAGTTCCTAAAACAACTCATAAACTCAAGAGAAAGGAGAAACCATGGTTGGCCTACCTGGAAAACAAGTTGCAGTCGATGTGATGGTCCAATACTTCCACGGCAGCACCCCAAACTAGCGAGATCCCGACAGCTAAGCATGGATGCATAGTTCGACTCAACAAGGACAGAGCAAGCATGAGTTCACAAGGGTAATAATAAAATAATACCCCATCCCAATATATAGACCTCCTGATGAAAAATGTCGACGGGAAAAACCTTCGTCGGTGCACTGAATAACTAAGCATCGGGCGATTAATTCACCAAGACGCCGCAACGGCGGGAGCCATACAGCCTAAGGGTTCTGTGGCGAAATAAAACATCAACGAAATAAACACTAAAAACTGTAGCACCAGACCTCGAAACCCCTACAGCATCGGACGACTAGTTCAATGAGGATCCATAACGACGAAAGTCACATGGACTAAGGGTTCCGCAGACCATAAAACATCAGCAAAAATCAGAACAAACCATTGGCGAACGGAACACCTATATGTCGGATGATTAGTTTGCTAAGGAGCCGCAATGGCGGAAAATAATCAGACTACGGCTTTTGATTAAAGTCATGAAAAGTTCCAACAGTGAAGAGAAAACACAAAGTAATGAAAAAGAAATAAAACACGGAATTGGCAAGGGTAAGAACTAACCCATCGGAACGTTTGCCATCTGTTCTTTGAAACGACAGGGACTTAGAAGCCTAATGCTATGACAGTGATAAGCAAAACGACGTCGAAAACCAAAAAAACGACGGAGATAAACCATTGACTAAAAACATGATTCCCATCGAGACATTCATTAGTTAGCTTCCGCAATGGCGACTACGTAGAGAACTACGGCCTCGATTCACTGCTCAATAAACTTCTGATAGCGAAAAAGGAAACTATCGACAAACCAAAAACTTCAAGTTCAAGTCAAACAAAGATAATCATTCAACTTCTGAAAATGGTAAACAATGTACCTCAATTCAACCTCAAAAGATCCAAATTTGTAACAGAGGACAACAAAGTTCAGCAATCCAAGACAAATGCAGGCAAGATAAAATTAAAAGGAGGGCCCAAAATTTTAAAAAATTTGGGAAATAGTTGTAGTTGCAACAATTGGCAACTACCTAGTGAACCCAGATCGCTGGACAATTTCTTCCTTAAGTAACAGATTGTTTGACACTAAAACCAACATGTTGAATTCTTCTAGATGTCTGGATTTCCCAAATGGAAAATGTATGTACATTTAATCATTGATGATAGTCCAATTTAGGAAAACGAAAACGAAGATTTCAAAGTCAAGATAACTCTCTTGAGGCCAAGAATATGAGTTTCATTTTTTACCTCTGTCTCCGGGTAGCTTCCAGCTTGGACACCACAAGATTGTAACATATGGTAAACAAAAATATTCATTTGTTCCTCATTCCCATGCCATTTTGCACTTTTTGTGCTTTTGTGCTTTTGTGCTTTTGTCCTTTCTTTTGAGTCCTCTTGCATGCCTTTCTTTTTGAATTTTTTTATTCAGACTCCTCCTATCCATAGTCTCCTTTTGTGTGAGAGATGTATTTAATTTTCAGCCCACGGACGAAGAAGAACTTTGGCAATTTTGTACTCATATGATTTAGTACTTTGTTTTGATAGATATTGCTTTCTCACGAGATTCTTGACTCTTATTTTCCTTTTGGCTTTCAATTCTTGGCATGGGATCATGTATATATAATATACTGTTTACCTTGCTTCCTTTCCATGGGTCTTTTGTTGTCACTCCCTAGGACATTTTTTAAATGTGAGATGGATGGAGCCTCGAAATAGTATTCCAGACCTTTTGATCTTGAGTTATTTTACAAGGATTAAGTAGGACTTCAATGTGTTCGCAGCCATTTAGGAAGAAATTCTTTTAGATAAAACAATAGTACACAGTCTTATAATCAAGGATTTTAGTTAATCCAGAATTTTGATACTCTCCATGCAACCAAAAGTTTGCTTCTTTTATTCAAATCCATCAAAATCTAAACTAGAACAAACAGAAATAAAGTAAATCAAAATAAACAACCAAATCAATTTATTTATGTACAAGATCATCCGGAAACAAAAATCAAGAAAAAGAAAAATAAATTTTGAGAACTAAACCAATAACTGGTCAATCCTCTGCCCACCCCTATAAATCTGACAACTTGTAAGTTAAGGGGCTAGGCTTGACTACAAAATGAAAAAGACCTAACCATTATCTAATTCTACTGTACTTGAATCAAAAACTACATCTACTATTTTACAATCAATCTCATCAGCTCATGAAAATCGATGGAGATCGGGCTGGGTGTCTGATGTACTGCTAGCTTCTTCTAGTTGGTAGCTCCCAGTTCTAGCTCAATTAGATGATTTCCCAACACAAAATTCACTAGTTCATGTTTTCTTCCAATTGAGTAACATTGTTCTTCATGTGGGGCTCTCTTAATATTTTAATCTGGTTTGGACTTCCTTTCTAAGGAAACCACAAGTGTGACCAATCTGAAGCAAAATACCCATTTAGTCTTATTGGCCAGTCTTGATTCAAAATAAGTCCATAGCCATCAGGTATGTCTGCTACTACAATATCAATGTACTAACGTATCTTTTCATTTGCAGATAAGCGAATCAGAACATCTTCCATTTCCCCGGCTACTTTCACATTGGTCCTATCTAACTAAGTAACCTACCAGGTAGTGGGTTTAGGTTGTCCATTGATCTTTTTGCAGACTGAAAGTGGCATAATATTGACTGACGACCCTGAGTCTACTAAACAATTGTGTACCTTATGGTTTAAAATCTCAAAGGTCAGGAGGAATGGTTGGGTTTTAAATCTAGTCTTACCTCCCACACTTGCTTCAACAATCTCTTCTATAGGTTGGTTGTTAATGGGAAGCTCCTCCTCTGGTACTTCAAGTGATTTTACAAATTCATACCCCATCTTAGTTGCTTTGATATTTTCCTTGACATTATCAGATTTGTTTTCAATAGGCCTATCAGGCATGTTGACTTGTTTTGGATCTTGACTGCTAATAGTAAGTTCAAGTATTTTATCATCTGTGTTGTTCTTTTGTATTTTCTTCATATTGTCTTGAAATTTCTTAATCTTTGGAATTATTGAATTGTCTTTATTTAACAAACCTTGGCTCCTTGTTGTCACATTTGTTTCTGGTATCTCCTCATGCTTCAAAGTACCTTCGTCTTCTGTATCAAAAAGTGAGACACAGTCCCATAAAACCAGAGCATCATCCTCTTGTTTTTTCTGTGAATTTATTTTCCTTTTCCTCCTCCTCGTCAACTTCTATTAGTTTAGAGTCCAATAGTTGATTCATTACCAATGTCATCAAATTGATCCATCGAGGGCAAATTTTTTTAGAATGAGGCTGCTGATGAAAGGTGCAAAAATTATCCATCCTTACCTCCGTTAAATTCATTGATGCAGGACTATGTGGAGGAGGCTTAGATTGATTGTTGTCCTCTCTCCTTTTATAGTAAGGCTTATAAGATTTCTGAGCTTATTTTCCCTTTTCCAAATCTATTATTCTGTTAGATAGTTTCTGCATCATTTTCAACATTCCTTCAAATTCATGTGACTGCTCATCCTTAGGCTTAGACAGTAATAAGGCTTTCTTACCAAAAGTTTTTTCTCCCGACTGCTCTGGATAATCTTCTATGCTCTCTTTTTCAGCTTCTACTCTCTTGGCTTCTTCATAATTTTCTGACAACGTAGGTTTGACTTTCATCTTGGAAAACATGGCCAAGTCAAGCCCTAAAGTTGAAGTACCAAAACCTTATCAGACGGTTTATCAGTTGCAGAAAAATTCTTAAGATAAGCAGCGAACCTTTAGGTGAAACTATGCACTTTTTCTTTTCTTTCTTTAAAGTGCATAACCCCTTCATTAACGCTGCATGAGTTTTTTGGATTGCATACTTACTTCTAAATATTCTTTCAAATGTATCCCAGTCTATGATTGAGTTTGTAGGCAGAGCAAAATACCATGAGGTTGATGCTCCTTTCAGGGTATGCGGAAACAATCTGCAGACTACATCTTCATGTTCTCCAGCCCTTAGTCCTTCTATAGCCAAGTAAAATCTTTGCAAATGATCATATACCAAAATATTTTCACTTGGGTCAAACTTGGGCAGCATTTTCTCAAAATCCTGAGGTAAGTCATGTAAAGGGGGTGCCAGGTTTAAAGGTGACCTAGCCCTCCAAGCAGGTGGTGGATTCGGTGGGTTGGGTGGTTGATTTGCATTCACGTTTTCCATGAGTCTGGGTGGAGAATGAGGTGGTGAGTGAATAGGGGTATGAATAGGTGAACAATAAGGTGTATCTGGGCCCACTTGATTCAAAGGCTGAACAAATTCCTGTAAGGCTGTTTCTACAAGTTCTTCAAAATCTCCAACCAACACTGCGTCTTCCAATATAGGACATTCTTTCTTCTTATATTCTCTTCTGGGCAAGATAGGAATAATTGGTAATCCTCCAATCTTCTTCACATATTCCCTAGTATGTCTTCTCAGATCATTAACTACTTCGTTATCGACAGAATACAGATGCTCTTTACCCTTCTCTTTAGGAATTGGATTGGGAAACAAACTGCTTTCCGAACTATCACTGGTGGAACAATCTCGAGAAAATAAGTTTCCTCGGCCAGCCATGCACTGGATTCCCTCCTTCTAGCACCAAAAACTATTGAGGCCTGGAAAATCGTAGGTAACAACAGTTAGGGATTCTCTCCAGTAAACGTTCCCAACTAGCCCGTTACTGTTTGGTATGGGGAATCAGTCTTGTTTACGGTCCAGCTACCATAGGTCAAGTAACAAAAATAAAGGGTTTTATCGGTTACGGTCCAGCTACCGTAGTTCAAGTAACAAAAATAAAGGGTTTTACCAGTTACGGCCCGGTCCACCATGTATGTTTTTAGTTTTTGTATTTAAGTATGAGATGCAAGTGCCTATCTAAAAATGCAGATTGATAGAGAATACGAGGAGCGGTCACAATGTGATGCGCAGGTTCTTACCTCTCATCTTAACTCTCTCACATCTAAACCACACACAGCAAGAAAAAACTAAAACTAACTATCTAACCTATCCCTAGGGAGCAAGATTATTATTCATCAATGAGTAATGTATTTTGTGCATACATTAAGAAAAATCACAGATAGTTGTTACTTATTTCAAAACACATGAACATTTATAGATATATGAACAACCATATAGCTAATTGTTTATGAACCACATTCATTACTCATAGTGGAAATTTCATAGAATAAACTAGAGCGCATTCATAACAAGAACATAGGTTCAAAGAGTTAGAACGATCTCATAGTTAATGGATAACAGCTGAAAACGAAATAGTTCACATTCAACAAATTTATAGCACGGCATTTGAAACCTTCCACAAAGCTTTCTCCAACAAGAAACTTGTAATTTCTTTATGCAAAAGGAAATAATTCTTCTTACATCATACTCTCACAAATCTATCTGGGAAAAATTCCTTCTCTACATCTAACTCTCCTATACTTATACAAAAAAGCAAAACTTTTGGGCTGCCCCCAAATGACTCTTGGGTTTCCCCAACGTTTCAATTCCCAAATTCGTCCTGTAGTGAGTGCTCATACAATATATTACATTTAAAACAAAAATTTAATAGAGCACTTTATGAAGAGGGCCCCACTTGATCCTTGCTGAACTTTTTCCACGGTTGGGCCTCTGCTGCTATGCTTTCAAAATCTGAAGGTTCAAGAAAACAGATGTTTATTTCATATTTTGCAGCCTGATTCTTAACCACCTCTATTCTTGCTGGACTCAAATGTAGTTGATCTTCAAGTAAATGGATGTTGACTACTGTATGAGCTACTACATTCTTCAGGATCTCCTCATCTAGATCCTTGACTTGTTGAATTTTTTGCTCATCTTCCTAGTACCTGCTCTATAACTGTTCTATGAACAACTCATGTTCTGGTAATGCATCCAGTCTTTGTTCTGCAGCAACTTGGCATCTGTTGTAGGTGACCAGCACCCTTCTGCAGTATTTAGTACATGCTCCTCTCATTTTCTTCACAGTATTCTTGAATTCCTCTGCAGTATTTATTGCAAATTCTAATAAGTCGTAATCCTGCTTTAAGCTATGTTGATCTTTAGCAGGTAGTTCTACAGGGGTTTCTTCGCTTGTTTCTAACCAAACTATTCTTCCTGTCAGGACTTCCAAAATATCCAAAATATGAAGTAGTGTCTAGGATTTCTTCCAACCTGCTATTTATCTGTAAGATCTTACACCTTTCTTCTTCAATAGACATTTGCAGTTGGTGCACTCTTCTTCGTTGAGCAAGGACATGCTCCTTCATAGGCTGGATATCAGTCTTCAGTTCAATGGAATCCTTCAGTGATGTTGTTAATGAAGCAATATGTCCCTCAAAACCTGCCACCTGCACTCGATATTGCTTTTCCCTTTCTTCTATGGTGACCTTCTATGCCTCCAACTCAACCATTTTGCTCTGCAGCTGGTCCTTTTCTGCATTCAGAGCTTCATATAATACTTTGAGGTCATTGTTCTCTGTCTTCAACGCCTGATATTCTAGCTGTATCTTTTGTAGTTTTGCTAGACTATTCTAAGCATCCATTTCATTTTCATCTATAGAGACTTCCAAGGCCATCTTGCTTTCCTGCAGAGTTTGGCATTCTATCTCCGAAGCCCTCACTTCATTATGCATATCCTTGAATTCTCTCTTTAATTTGTTACCTTCATCCCTCTCCTTTTTTAGAGTTTCCTTTAATTGTGCTGCATTTTTCCTTGACTGCTCAAGGTATGTCATAAGTCTATCCACATTGTCTTCAGTGGTCTGGGTTAATGCCACCCCAGCTCTAGCTGTCAGTCGTGGATTTGCATCTGTCCCATGCACCAAAGTTTTATCAGTAATCATCATACCTGATTGTCCTCCTGTTTCAACTTTTTTCTCAGTTCTCTTGGCAATCCTCTTCTTCTCCTTGTGATAGAATATGGTGTTGAAATCAGGACCTCTTCTCCTTCCTTCTGCATAAAAGGTATCATATTGAATCCAGAAAAAACAACCTGTTCTTGGGTGCTGCCAGAAGTTGCAGCAGACTCCTAAGGGTTAGGATTGTCTTGTCCATGCCCTTGATTAGTATGCTCATGTGCTTCTTGTGTATCTATTGGGTCAGTAGTTTTCTGGTCTTTATTAGCTCCTGCTAATCTCAGACCTTCACTCTCTTCTTGTTTTTTCTTCATCTCTTCATCTTCCTTCTTCTTCCTTTCTTCCTCTTAATTCTTTGCTTCTTCCTCTGCAACTTTCTTTCTTTCTTCTTATTCATTCTTTAACCAACTCTCAGTCTCTTGTGCTAGCCTCCTAGCATCCTCTTCCATCTTCTTGGCTTCCTCTTCTTCAGATTTCTTTTGTGCGGTTTTGCCTTTACCGCCCACACTGGTGATCTTCTGTTTAAATCTTCTCTTGAATGCAGTCATATTCTTTGTATTTTTGAAGATTTCTTCATCCTTGTCCCAAAAGTTTGTGTATTCAAAATGAACATTTGCTTCTTTGCAATGCTCTGCAACCTTATTTTGGGAGTCATTCTTGTGGAAGTTCATCTCCCCAAAGTGAAAGTGCTCCAACTCTTGTACAAATTCAGCAGTTTGTTTGACCTTTGAAAATTTGTAACTTCCAAGCCGGAAAGGTATGGCAGGATAGGCTACCTTCTTATGTTCAAACAGGAAGCTTCCTACACCATCTAAATATACTTTCCTAACTACTTATTTATGTACCACATAATCAGTGGCGTACTTAGGGAGTAAAGAAGGTGCCCTGGAGCAACCATACATTCTAATGTACATCCCCTCTTCAGTCAAATAATAGCTCCCATGTTCCTCAATGACTTTGAATACCTCCTTGGACATACAATTGCATTTTTTCAGGAAGATTGAAGTGTACAAAGGCATAATGAATTGTTCACATATCTCTTTATAGTGGCTATAATATTTGTGTGCCCAAAATAGTCTGTATGCAGTGTACACGGGGGTTCTGTCTCTGTCCCAATTGCACCTTAAGGCTGGAAATGGCTAGGTACATAATATATAGTCCACTAAGATGCAGCTCATATAGAACTCAGACTTCTTCTGGGACACCCCTCCCAAAGCTGAAGATATACAGTCTAAGAGGCTGTTAGACACTATGTTTTCCAAGTTGAATATGGTCCCCTGAGTGGCCACATAAAAAATAATGGGTATCCATCCCAACTTGAAACTTTTACCATGAGCTCTCCCAAACACTCTATTCAACATCAGTGCTATAAACCTGTAAGGAGTCCGGAGAGTGGTTGTATCATACTCTCCTGATGGCCTGGTTCGAAAATTCTTCCCAAGTATCATCATTCTTTTCACTGTTTCAACAAGGTCCAAATTTATCTCCTTCAGCCAACTTTCAGTTAAGTATACTTGAGCAGGAGGTAGGTGATATGCCAGTGAGACATAACCAGGACTGTATGCAGCATAGCCCTGTTTGGCATTATTTGCTAAGATCATCGTGGTCACATCTGCCTTAGGCAGAATCCAACCTATCACCTCTGAGCATGGGAATAGCTCAGGTCTTGTGGCTACCTTCATCAAAGCAAATTTCTCGATGTTGGCATATATGGTCAATTCCTCGAATCCTGCATCAGGAACATCCTGATTTGAAATCATCCGATATATCTCACCCCACTTGTAATCTGGCTCTACCCCGGTAGTAGCTCTAGTATCTTCGTAGATGTATTCTACCTTAGTAATGATTTCCACATTTGGTTCTCCCTCAGCAATAGGAGCCTTCTTCTTTTGTCTTTTAGACATATCTCCTTTGAAGAAGTTGCCCTATCATAGACCAAACATGTTCTTAGGCTATTGGAGCTTATAGTTAGTGTTCTAAGAATGAAGAAAAATAGTATAAAAACATTTACTTCTTCCATATGCATTCTCAACAGATAAACTATCAGAAAATTAATGCATAATTGACAGGCAAAAAGAACTTCTGCAAACTAGGTCTGGAAATTCCTAATTCTTTCTGCAGCTAAGACATGACCCAGATAGCACATACATCGTTTAAACCGAAATGCATTCTAACTCTTCACCAAAACGAAAAACCAATATCAGTGAGGCTAGTCTTTGAAAGTGTGGCCCTATCCGGAAATTCCAATCTGACCGAAAATCAAACCCTCCGGTGTCCCAGAAAAATAGGGTAAACCCATGACGACAAGAGAACCGAAAACTCCCTCCCCGAATGGCCATAAGTAAACCCACAAAAAATGGTGCAGACAGCGTAACACTTGTCTGCACCAGCTACCTAAACTTTTGGACTGGGATCGAGTTTTCATAATGGCTTACAAACAAGCTCAAGAAAAACCCCCCACCGGAAATACTGTCAAACTGACCGATACCTTATGTCATAAGGATACAAAATGATACTTAGACGGGCAACTACAAAACGGCAGGAAAAACCTAACCAGGGGAACACCTTAGTTCCTAAAACGACTCATAAACTCAAGAGAAAGGAGAAACCATGGTTGGCCTACCTGGAAAACAAGTTGCAGTCGACGTGATGGTCCAATACTTCCATGTCAACACCCCAAATGAGCGAGATCCCAAAAACTAAGCTCGGATGCACAGTTCAACTCGACAGGGACAGAGCAAGCGCGAGTTCACAAGGGAAATAACAAAATAATACCCCATCCCAATATATAAACCTCCTGGTGAAAAATTCAATGGGAAAAACCTTCATCGATGTGCTAAATAACTAAGCATCGGGCGATTAATTCACCAAGGCGCCTTAACGGCGATAGCCATACAACCTAAGGGTTCCGCGGCAAAATAAAACATCGACGAAATAAACACTAAAAACTGCAGCATCGGACCTTGAAACCACTACAACATCGGACAACTAGTTCAATGAGGAGCTGTAATGGTGGAAGTCACATGGACTAAGGGTTCCGCAGACCAGAAAACATTGGCAAAAATTAGAACAAACTATCGACGAATGGAACAACTATATGTCGGATGATTAGTTCGCTAAGGAGCTGCAATGACGAAAAATTATTAGACTACGACTTTCGATCAAATTTATGAAAAGTTTTGATAGCAAAGAGAAAACACAAAGTAATGAAAAATCAATAAAACACAGAATCGGCAAGGGTAAGAACTAACCCATCGGAACGTTTGCCATCTGTTCTCCGAAATGGCGACGACTTAGAAGCCTAATGCTCTGACAGTGATAAGCAAAACGACACCAAAAACCAAAAAAAACGACGGAGATAAACCATCAGCGAAAAACATGATTCCCATCGGGACGTTCATTAGTTAGCTTCCGCAACAACGGTTGCGTAGAGAACTACGGCCCCGATTCACTGTTCAATAAACTTTTGATAGCGAAAAAGGAAACTATCGACAAACAAAAAACTTCAAGTTCAAGTCAAACAAAGATAGTCATTCAACTTCTGAAAATGGTAAACAATGTGCCTTAGTTCAACTTCAAAAGGTCCAAATTTGTAACAGAGGACAACAAAGTTCAGCAATCCAAGACAAATCCAGGCAAGATAAAGTTAAAAGGAGGGCCCAAAATTTTAAAATATTTGGGAAATAGTTGCAGCTGCAACAGTACTGTACTTTCTTAGCAAAATCCTTTAAGCTTTCATCAATAATTGATCTGGATCTATGAATGACGGGAGTTTGTTGTGATGAGTAGAAATTTTTTCTAAGTTATATGTAAGCCTACGGGTGTAGAGTAAGGAGAGAGGAGTGGCCAAGACAATGAATAATCGGACCAATTTAGACTAGAGAACTGACCTAGAAGTTGTGTGATCAAGTCGGTGTAGTGTTAGAAGCTCTCAAAATGTGAACTCATCTAAAGAGGTTGGAGAAAGTAATGCATTTCGTCGGGTATCCGACATATATGATATACCACCGACATCATAAATTCGTTTATATGACTTTAGCCATGTCTACAGGGAGCATAATATGAGTGCAGACCGTTTATCCAACAAAGCATTGAATATGAAGGCTGGCCTCCTCTCCTTCTTGTAAATTTTAGAAGGAGAAATCATTGAGGAAGGCATGATACAATTAATTTAAGAGCCTTTTGATTTGTGCGGAATAGTATTTTTTGGTTCTTTCTACTATGGGATACATCAGCATCTTTCTTGTTTTAGCTAGGGATATAGAGTTTGTTTTCATCCCCTCAGGGGTGTGTTTTCTCCACCCTCGATGCCTAAGCTGTTTGGGCTCCTTATGTTCTCTGTGTGGTATTGCTACTTCAGTCATCTTGGGATTGTGGGTTTCATCCCTCCCAACGAGATTTTTTTATACTTATGATCTCCACTCGTTAATGGACTATGTAAAAGTTACCTTTTATTCACTACTGAATATCAAGCCAGAACACCTCTTTTTCTTCTGAAAAAACGATACAGAATATTTGCAAATGTTTTTTTCACATATATTGAGATCCATAAATTGGGTCTTTTATATTTTTGGGTGAGGAAACAAACTAAATTAAAATAGGTACACCAATCAATATTGTGAAAAACATAGTTTGTATTTTGAGATTAATTGGCTGAAGCATTTGATATGGAACGACTTGATATCTATATCGTCTTAAAGGACTATATGTTGAAATGTTATACTAGGGATTTATTGATATTATTCAGGATAATGATATCAACATTATGTCATGCTTATAAGTCTTTCCAAGTTTTTTGCTGGTATTTTGCTATGTTTTTGCCAAAAAAAAAATTCGACCATGGTACAGGTAGAACAAAACAGGTATTTGTCAGACCTATCTTCCTCCAGTGAGGGGAGTTTGGGAAGGCTAGAGGAAAGTGAGAAATCCAGTAGGTATACAAGGGCTAAATCAACTAGATGTCATAAGATCAGAAGAAAATTCAATAAACACATGGAATTTTTTCTCAAAGGAGGGGGGTCATGTTCCTATGATGATGAGACAGTGGGAGACACCGAGGTGCCCTTAAGGTACAAACACCTGGTGAAACATTGGGTGCCTAGGGATATTCCTCAAGTAAACACTGATTTTTGTGTGAATGAGAGGATATATAGAATTGCACCGTCTTCATTACATGGATTGGGGTTGTTTTTCATGGATGGCATAAAGGTTGGATATGGCAGATGTACAGAATTGATGGAGTATGTTGGACCCTCTTACAACTACAGTGATTGGATGTGCCTATTCCAATATACATGAAGTATGCGTAGATATGGGTTGTCAGCAAATTATATACAACTGAAAGACAAAGCTCAAAATAAAGGAGCAACGTTGTACATGAACGAAAGGCCAAAAACAACTACTAATATTGCAGGGTTTATAAACAATACACAATCGGGGTCTACACTTGAGCAACCCAACTACATATTCCAGTCGCGTGAAGGAAATCGTCTCTTTGTATGTGCCATTAAATCAATAGTTGCTGGCAAAGAACTGCTTATTAATTACAATTTGAATCGTGTAGATACAAACATGGTTAGTATGGTTGTGGTACATCCAACAATTTACCCAACCTTCTATTAATTATTTTAACATTTATAGGATTTTTCGTTATCATGTAATTATAATTTTCTAATAAATTTCCTATGTTGACTTTGCAGGGAGGTGATGGGGGGCTCATCACCCTAGTAGAAGGTGAGAGGAGTAAATGACCTACAAGTAAACAGATATACATCAAAATGATATGTTTTAAAATTGTTTTAGTGAACATTCTGGTTTTGTTAGGTAATTTTTAGTATTTTTTTATGCAGGGTTCTCTCAGGGGTACCTCCCTCTCAGTAGATGTTAGTAGACCTTAACAAAGACGGCATGTATACATCGATATTTCCAATGCAATAAATTTAAAATGGACAATCAGATTTGTTGTTATATATTTTCATTAGTGTATTCGGTTCGTTTATATAATCTTATCTATTTTCCATGTAGAGTGTTGATTAGGGAAGCCAACCAGCTATTGATCAACCAACTACAACATCGGGGCAACAGGTAAACATGAATGTAATTCTCCATTTGAAATACTTTAAAATCATACACATGTATATCATGTAGCATAATGTTTATTTTTTTATGTATTTTTTTGTTTTTATGTTTGCGTTCATGATGATAATGTTGTCTACTTTTTTTGCAGCTTGCTAAATGGGGAAAGTCCCCAACTCTTGATCAGACGACTAGAGCCTCGAGGAAACTTGTAAACCTAAATGTAATTCCACATTCTAAATACTTCAAAATTGTACACATATAAAACATGTACCATAATGTTTATTTTTGTTACGCATTTCTTAGATTTTACATATTGCATTCATTGTGATAATGTTCTCTACTTTTTTTGTAGGTGGTTGATCGGGGTAATTTTCCAGCTGTTGATTAGATCACACCCTCGTCTAGGCATCAGTTAAACCTAGATGTAATCCTATGAATCTATCATGATAGATAATTTTTGTTAATATAATTTTTTGCACACACTATTGCTTCAAAGACTACGCAATGTTTTATATATTTCTGTTGCAGACAGGGGATTTGGTTTATGAAACACCATCTCAGAAATATTTACAGTCTGAGGTCTCCTAGTTGGTGAAAGATAATGAAATTAGTGGGTGTGAGGACCCGTTGAGGGTGCTACAGAAGACCATGGAAAAACAAAATGAGGAACTGATTCTTCTAACATTGACAGTTCCACAAACACAAGAGATCGAATCAAAGATTCAATTGTTGTTACAGAGAATTTGACAATTGCAATTAAGTTCCTGAATTATAATGTAAATTCATTTAGAACTTTATAATATTAATTTTTTATGTTATTGAACTTATAATTCAATGGTTTGAATTTACAGCAAGTTATGCAACTTTACAATGGTGGTCAAGCATTGTTGGTCCCAGTGACCAAACCACTCCACATACACCACATACTGCTCTCGTATTGTCCACTGAATAGTCAAAAACATGCTTTGTGACATCCCCGAGGCCAACATAGGGTGTCGATGATGAACGACCCACAACAGATGCTACAGAAGAAGGGGTGGATGCAGGGTTAGATAGAGAGGTGGATGCATTTCTTGGATCTTCTTGTGTCACTAACACTGGTTCAGTAGTGACGACATTTTTGGTGAACGAAGAACTGGTTCCAATAAATATAGAGAAAATTCCAGGTGATTATAGATTGTTCAATTTAGTTTCTATAATTTTTTTCTAATATACCGATAATATTTTTTAATGTTGACTAATGATGGCATTAATGTTTTGCAGGAAATGATATTTTTTATAAACATCTGAATGATTTGTCCTTGGAGATCTTCAGGCCCACCATCCGCACAAGGTGGGACAAGTAGGCAAAATATTTAAAGGATGCATTGACAAACCGCTTGGTTGGTCTGTTCGGAATATATATCTTCAATACATCGAAGGTGCTACAGAAGGCTGGACAACATCTGAAGATTGTCGGAGACCAGTATAGGTTTCACCTACAAAAGAACCTTAGGTGTGAGCACCCTCCAATGATTCCACCTATGGAGTGGAAATCCCTGGTGGAATATGGAAAAGAGAAGGGACTGAAAAAAAGCAAGAAAGATACCACCAGGAACAGGGAGGTATGCAATACATTCCAAAATGTAATGGTAAGCCTTATTGTTATTAGTTTTTATATCAAATTTAGAACATCGACTAACGTATTTCAACACTTGATTAGGCTCTCGGCCACATCTAATGCCACCAAGGCAAGAATTGAAAAAATTGGCCAACACAAGCTTGGGCCTGGTGGTTACTCGAACTTGGTGTTGGTGCAACCCACCAACAAAGTCTCGTCGACAGGGGTTCATAGTCTGTCGACGCCCAACCAGTGTGATCTCCCTGATCACCGTCCTAGATAGGTTTGACCCTACCCAGCAACACCCACATAGCGGATGAAGTCTCACATGAAATGTCGAGGGAGAGCTGTCGGAACCAAGTTTATGATAGTAAGAAAGGAGGGCATGGCATCAACAACCTAACTTCATAATCAACAGATACTTAAGAAATAGAATTGCATCATTCATCACAAATTGATTACTATAACCAGTAGATAGCTAATGGATCGCATTACCTCATTCATCGCAGTAGTAATCAATCATTCATATAACCATAATCATCCATTATTATCATCGCAGATCATAAAAACAAGAAAGAAAATAAGAGACAAAAGCACTTTAGGGCAACATCTGTCATGTCATATTACTTCTGCAGGATAGATTCACAATATGCAGTACGTCTCCACAGCAAGAGACTGAAAATAGATCGACATAGGCATAGCCAAAAACCCACTCATAATAGACATAGATGCAAAAAGATACCCAAAAATACAAGTTCTTCCCCAGAATTATCTCTCTATGTTCTTGTTGAAAGTATCTCTCCAAATATATCTCTACTATTGCGACTCTAGCTCTATATATAGGATTGCTCCTTTACATCCAAGGTCCACTTCTAAATAACTTCTAACAAACTAGTGACCTATATCCATAAAATGTGGTCAATTGGTACAAAATTGCCTAATTAATTCCAAAAATGGCTATTCTCCCATCTATAGCGTTGTTGTGGTCCTTCGCGATGGCCTATGAGCTTGCACAGCCTTCGCGGTGCTGTGCAACTCACTTACCCAATACCCCTACCAACAGGCCCCCAAAATAGTCTTGTGGCTCATCCTCAAGCCACGTCAAGTCAACAAGTTGTACTACATTATCTTGGTCTTAAAGTCCTCAAAATGTTATGAGATCTCTCGAACCTAGAGTTGAACAGGTTCAACTGTATCCCAACAATTCAGCATGTCCTACTTCAATGGGTGCTCCTCCCTATATTTTCCATCCACCATCCTCCTACCTTCTTGTACTTCCTGCAGCGCAGCGACGGCTTTCACAACCAACTACCCGCCAATGTCTTGGAATTCATTGAGCTATGTGTTGCGCTTATGCTAACGTTCTTGGGCTCGAGCGACTCGCTGCTGTAGGTCCTTCAACTCTTCAGCACGTGTAATCTGGACCATGAGAGGCATTGTGCGTAGAAATGTCTTTAGTGTGGTCAACTAAGTTTCATCTCCCCGCGCTTGCTTAGCCAACTATTCCAATTGGTCATCCTGAACGACACTCTGCCAGAACTATGTCATCGCATCCATGATCACCTTCGCCTCCTGCTCCATAGCTTCAAACTGGGCCGTGAATTCCTCGATCGTATTCTGGTGGCGTGTCGGGGTAAACCAGAGAATTCAGAAGATTGTTAGTTAACTGGAGCTGGGAAAGCAATTCCCCATGTCGCTTAGCTTTGGTGACAGCAGTGAGTTCGGTCATGCTCTCATATATGTGTTGACAAGCCTCATCAACCGCTTGCTCAACCTCGTCACAACTAGCACAGAGCTACGCTTTCTTGACAATAAGGAGGTGCTACGCCTTCTTTAACTCCATGATTTCATCGGCAGCTTTCTGTTGTAGCCCCACCTATGTTTGCTTCAATGCGGCAATCTCCTGTGCATTTTCTTCTGCCAGCTACTCTTTGATCTTACGCAACTCTTCATATTCCTCCTGAAACATCTTTGCAGTGGCATGTGACTACACATACCCATCACTAAGCTCCTTCTGCTTGTCAACCAACTCCTGGCCTACACCCTGTTGCAGCTGCACTAAAACTTGGGTAGATAACATGTTGATATTGACGACAATGCTTGGCAATGGCTACAGCAGTGAGTTGTCTTTTGTATTTCCTATGTTGATTGTAGTCGAGGGAACTTGAATGTTCCCTGGCCTGAGAATCAGTGCTAATCATCAAGAAATCCTGCAGCACAGCCTTCTCTGGTGTCGCTTTTGAAATAGCAGAAAAAATAGAATCTAGCTTAACACTCACAGTGGCAAACCCTTCTTGACTGGACACGCGCATAGCTTGTGCCACAGCATCAGATGCGTCAGTGAGAGCCTTGATGAACCATTGCAGGTGGCTCTCCATCACCGAGTGGGATTTGTTGTCGGTGTCGAAGTCCATGCGTATCTTAGTGTGTAACTCCTCCAACATGCGTCAGGCTTGTGTATCAGAGTCCATCGATGACTCACCATCAAATTCATGTAGGTCTTTCCCTGGTTGGACTGGCTCATCAAGGACATCTGATGCTGGCCCTGCAGAGAAATCCTCCACGCTCATAGGTTCACTCCAGTCAGCTGGCCAATCTTGAACAACGGCCTCCAATTCTTCATTAGTGATTTTGTAGGCCATAGGAATCCATTTTTTGTCAGGATTCCTGCGCGCCTGGATGTAAATGGAATGCAGCTTGATGGAAAACTGAATGGTCCTCTGATATTGGGATGCGGCGATAGTGGATAAACGGGGAATCTTGATGGCCATGGCCTGTAGCGCCTCCCAATAGACCCAAAAATGGATCGCATAGTCTTGTTGGTGTCTAGGTTCTGCGACCCACCATAAGTTCTGATAGCGTGCTCCTTTGAACACCCTTTCCGCAACAACTGACATTAGCTGGTAGTCCTCTGGATCCATCCATGCAACTAAAGCAATAATAATTAACAACCAGATGTATGAAAAATTGCGTTCCCCAACCTTAGCAACAACATCTTCTAACAACTAGTTCATTAGAAACAACTACCAATTCATTTGCACCCCTTTGGCACATTTTTGCGCACATGCAACCACCTCCAAATTTCATTAGACAAGCCGATTATTCTAGATGATCTTACTGGCTAAAATGCATGCCCTAATACACACTTATCACTCAGAAATATTGTCGATGCAATATGCCCATCCATCGCGCTGCAATCTGAATCGCTCCTTCAACTGTTGGGAAATATTTTTGTCATTATCCCGCCCTCTGAAATACTACCTCGAGTCTTCACTGGCCTTTGGTAACCCCGTAATGTCAGAAATTAGATCAACCGTGACCAGAATAGGAGTATCCAGCCAATCATCCTCCCATGAAAACACGCTAACTGTTGTTTGACGCATGCATTTGCTTCGTTCAATCTCCCAAAATGAGGCATGTTAATGAGCCCCAGCAACCCAGACCTATCCAAGCCCTGTACCCATGGGTGGGGGACCCATTGAATAGGAATATGGTTCATCCACGACATCCTTTAGCAGCATCAAATCATGGTCTCTGTACTTCATCTTGGCCAAAGTGGTTATGATGTCCCCTAGGTAAGTCATCCCTTCTGGCAATGGCAACAACTTCGGTGGATACCTATGATTCTTGGTGAGCTTCCTCAGCTTTTCCCCTGGCCACGTTGGAGCAACATATCCAGGGATATCATTGATAGAGATGCCCCTGGGCACCGACTCAATAGCTCCTGAGCTTGATGGTCCAGTCTGTGTTGGTTCTCCCCTTTTTCCCTAGCAATCATGCGCATGTATCTCTTCTGCAACGGTGTGGAACTGGGCATCTGGGCCTTCCGCTTCGCTCTAGGGATCAAAGAGGATCCAATTGGCTTGCTCATGACTTATTATTCAACCCATGTGGGCCGGATGGGGGATTCCTGCTCTCTCAAAATCTCAACTATGTTGGGAGTGCGCAGCATGCCACACTCTCCAATCATCACAATGCAATTGAAATTTCACTCCTTTCCTATCCCACTCAATTCAAGTTCTTCAGTGAGCTCAACACTTCACTCACTCAACTGAACAATACCTTGCGCTTGCATCCCGCACATTCTTATAACAGCATGCCTGATCCGAATCATCATTTCCAAATCTCTCGTATCCATCATGACTCAATCTGACATTAATAACCCTAAATCCGTTGTCGATCCCATCTTACTAACGGTCGGATCAGTCATAAATGCACGTGGCTTCATCAAGCACCGCCAACTCACTGTATCTACTGTCTATATTTATTATTGATTTGACCACCTCATAGTTTTGCGGCTGTCGTCGATGGTCTCCCTCTTAACAATACTAAGTGCTATCCTTGAGCAGCATCGCCCTCTATGCACGCCTCACTGCAATCTACCAAAAAAAAATTTTGCAGTGTCTCAAGCATTGCGCAGCTCAGGCCCTGTTCTATAGGGCTTCAAGTGACTGCCATTCACAAGTTTGGGTAGCACCATCCCATCTAATTGTTGTAATTGAACTGCACCTCTAGAAGTAATTGAATGAACAAGATATGGACCTAACCAGTGCATCTGTAACTTACCTGGATGCTTCATGAACTTACTATCGTATAACAACACCAAATATCCCTGTGTAAACTGCTTGTGCTTGATGTGGCGATCGTGCCACGCTTTTTGTCGATCCTTTTCAACATGCTGGTGGAAACCCGTGACAAAGCAGTCCTCTTCTAGCTGGACCAACTGTGCGATGCGCTCCTCTAATGCTTCTGCATCATCCATGCCTATCGCAGCAGCAATCCGCAAACTAGGAACAATGTACTCCATAGGCATGATTACCTCTTGCCCATATACCAATTTGAATGGTGTTTTTCTCGTCAATCTTTTACAAGTGGTGCGATATGCCCATAGTACCGCTGGAATTTCCAAATCCCAATCATCACGATTAGTGTTGCATACCTTTGTAAGCACTATTTCCAATACTTTGTTGAAGGCCTCGACAGTTCCATTTGCCTGCAGGTGGTAGGGTATGCTTTTCCGATGTTGCACCTGCAACTCCTCTATTAGTGCTTTCATGGTTCTATCGATAAAGTGATTTCCCTGGTCACTCATCAATATCATGGGACAACCAAACCTTGTCACAATATTCTCGAATATAAACCTGGCTGCTATTGCAGCAACACAATCCACGACCGGTGCGGCCTCTGCCCACCTTGTCAAATACTCAGTTGCTGTAATGATGTACCGCACACCAGTCCTCTTTTCAAGTGGATTAATTGGAACCACAAATTCCATGGCCCATTTATCAAAAGGTTGTAGAGTTACTTGTGGCACAAGCGGCATCTTAGTCCGTCGTGATGGTTTGTTAGTGCGCTGACAGACATCACAACTTCGCGCAGAATTGGTTGCATCATTATGTAAGGTAGGTCACCATAGCCCAGTGTGCAGCACCTTACACGCAGTAGCCCTGCCTCCATAGTGGCCTCTCGTTATTCTTGCATGTGCTTCTACTAGAATCTATCCATGCTCATGTGGTAGGATGCACCGTCACAAGATTTCATCTGGTCCAAGTTTGTATAGTTGCCCCACGATCAGTTGGAAATCTGAAGCCTTCACTACCAACTGCTTCTTCTTATTGGTCGACAAGTCTACTGGAGCAACTCCAGTTTCCAAGAATTGAATGATTGGAGCATAATGGTCATCTACGATCTCTACCCGGAACAACTGTGCATTGGGCAATCCATCATCAATATCGGTAGGTTCTTCACCTATCTCAATGCGAGACAGGTGATCGGGACCAACATTCAACCGTCCTAGCTTCACAATTATCTCAAAGTCAAATTCTTGAAAAAAGTAATAGCCATCGACAGATCTTCCGCCCCAACACAGGCTTATTGACCAGATATTGCAAAGCGGAATGGTCTGTGAACATTTTGAAGTGACCGCCCAACAGATACTGCCTAAACTTATGCAGCACATAAACCATGGCCAATCCCTCTCTCTTAGTAGTTGTATAATTTCTTTCTGCAAAAGACATCTTCCTAGTTGCAAATGTGATTGGATGATCAAGGTCTCCCTCGCCTAGCTGCGCAAGTGCTACCCCCAATGCGACAGAATAGGCGTCGACATGGACATGGAACTCCTTGTTCCAATCGGGGAATACCAGGATGGGCGTCGATGCCATCTTGGCCTTTAGTGTGTCGAAACTTCCCTGACACTCATGATTCCACTCAAATGCAGCATCCTTTTTTAGCAACTTCTCCATAGGGGCCATAACCGCGGCGTATCCTTTGACGAACTTGTGATAGTACCCCATGTGTCCCAATGTCGCCCGAAGCATCTTCACATTAGTAGGTGGTGGCAGACTAAGGAAAAGTGCAATCTTCATAGTGTCAACCAAAAGCCCTTGCTTGCACACAATGTGGCCTAACAGTATTCCGAAGAGTGTACAAAAAATGCACTTCTTTGAATTCAATGCAATTTGATGCTGTCGACACCTTTCTAGCATCAATCGCAAATTTGCTAAGTGATCCTTCACCAAACCATAAACTATCCAATAATCCATGTATACCTACAGGAACTTCTGAATGAAATCTTTGAATGCAGCAACAACCACCCAAGAAAATATTGCTGGTGCATTCTTCAATCCAAAAGGCATGACTATATATTGAAAATAACCCCATTCAGTGATAAATGTGGTCTTATGTCAATCTTCCATCGTAATTTGAATCTAGTGATACCCCGAAAAGCCATCCATGAAAGAGTACATCTCCTAACTGCCTACCCCTTCAAGGAATTGATCTGTAAAGGGGGTGGGGAACGGATCATGCAAGCGGGCATCATTAAGCTTCCTCAGGTTGACACAAATGTGAACTTCTCTAGTATTTTTGTCCTGAACCACCATATGGCTTATCCATTATGAGTCTTCAACAGGCTCAATGATTCCAGCGTCTAACATCCAGTCAAGCTCATCTTTGACAAGTTCTTTGTATCATGGGTTCAGTCGGTATGGCCTCTGTCGCACAGGTTTCACGTACGGTTTCAATGGGATCTTAATCTCCCCTAGATCCCCTAATATCCCTTTCATTTTGGAGAACTGTGTCGGAAATAGATCCTGGAACTCATGCAGTAGATCTATGATCTGTGCCATTGTTTTATCATCGCAATAGTCCCCAACACTAGAAAACTTTGGGTTTTCTGTTATCCGAATGTTAACTTTTTGGATCTTCAGCGGTTGACTCATGGGATTGGTTAGTATGTTCGGTGTTGCAACATTGCGACTGCCTTCTGATTCTGGAATATTGGCATTCCTCATGTCATCATCATCTTTAGGTTCACCAGATATATTGTAGCATGTCATCAAGGATTGCATATGGCACCGCGCATGTGGATCTGCAATGTATGTAGTTGGCAAAACCTTCAATACTACTTCACGGATAAGTTGGAGTGCATTGTGGACCTCACAGTTAGCGTCCCTAAAACTAAAAGTCTGTGCAAAACAAATCGAAAGCTCCTCTCAGGTAGTTATGGTTCTGCGCAGCTCTGCTGATAGATACCAGGATCTAGGCATTTCGTCCAAAGTATGAACAAAAGCATGGACCCACTCATCCTTGGGTCACGATTCCCACAAAGCCTGGCATTCCATTAAATGACCAGTGGGGTCATTACGCCCATCATATCTCCCAATGGGATAAGTCTCTGAATCACCAAAGCGCACTAGCATCAGTCATCAGCATGGTGCCCATTTATGGATTTCCTGTTTGTGAGCCGCCCACCAGCATGCTAGGGTAGCCTTCAATGCTTCCTCCAGTGCCAATAGTCTCTGTGCTTCAAATAGTTTCTCTTTAAATTCTTGGAGGAATTCGGTTAACTCTGGTAGCCCCTCATAGATCGGCAGCTCGACGATCTTAGTCGCAACACATCGTAGATATTGTGTGATCAGTCCACACTTCCTAAAAGAAACCTCATGAAGCCGATTTTGCCAATTTTCTAGAGCATCGTCAGAATCAGAGGACGCAGAGCTAGAGCTACGCCATCTGATTTTTCCATCGACAGTAAGGTGGATGTAGTCCTCGAAGATATTGTAGGCATGATCCCAGCCTCTACCATCCTCATCTTTGATAAGTTCAATATATCGACGTCCTTCCTGAGGGTCCATGGGAGCAATGACTCTGATATATTAGTTTTCGAATGCCATAACCTGCTTCTTGAAATTGATAATTTCCATGCTATCATTATCCCATCCAATCCCTAGTAGTGTAGGATAAGATCCCCCATCATCAACTACTTCAATGACATCAAAATCAGCATATGTCTTCATACCTTCGATATCGACGACTAGGTTCGAGACACGACCAATAGGATGAACCTTGGCCCGATTTGCTAGTTGCAGTTGCACAGGGGACCACCCCAATGTTGGATTTCCCATCAACTGTCAAGTCTGTTTGGTAAAAATATTCACATCCAACCCTAGATCCAGAATAACAGAATCGACTTCATAGCCCCCTATCTAGATGTTCATTCTCATCTCTTTACCTGTCTTTCGCTTCTGGAGGGATTTTGTTGTGGAATCCTTCGGTGTTTGATTCCATTAGCATAGCAACCTCTCAATCTCTCCAAGAGCCTTAGGATCTCTAGCTAGTGACAGATGGCTCTTAAAGAATTGTTGCAAGGTACCATGCTGTCGTGATGGTCCTGCCTCGACAAAAGGATCAAAAGCAGATGGCATTTCAACAACAGGAACTTACCCAGATTCCTCCTGATCGCATGCTAGGATTGAAAGAACATCTCCTTCTCCATCGCAATATCAAATGCTGCCTTTTTCTTCCCCACAAGTCGAATTTGTTGACGGGGTCCATCTTC
Organism: Pseudotsuga menziesii; assembly: GCA_001517045.1. Taxonomy (NCBI): domain Eukaryota; kingdom Viridiplantae; phylum Streptophyta; class Pinopsida; order Pinales; family Pinaceae; genus Pseudotsuga; species Pseudotsuga menziesii. The sequence goes on along the minus strand of LPNX010565766.1, from coordinate 138,773 downwards.
TCTGTTCATCGCACCTGCACGACTGACAACAGCAACATCGACAGCCTGGGTTATGGGTTCTGTTAGAATTGTCACAACTGTGAGTCCTTGATTCAGGTTATGAGCATGGTTTAGAGGTGGATTCTGAATCAACGACGGGTTCATCGACTGATTCATTGGCTGATTCGGAGTCTGCAGTAGGATCAGAGGCTAATTCTGCAACAACTGCTGGGACTGTACTTGGTTTTGTTTTTGGAACTGGTTCTTCAATTGAGGGATGTTTCCGGCTTGCCAATTCGCAATCAATTGAGGGAAATTTTTGACATTGTTCTCTCTTGCCACGCAGTATGTACAATGCACATGGGAACACTCCCTCTGATAGTGACCAAATATCCTGCAAGTGTAACACTTGATGGATTCTCAACCTCGTCCCAAAATCCTCCTCAGAATCCTCCTTGAAACCCTCTAGTTTGCTGATATTGCGGCTGGGATAGCTACTACATGGGATTCGGTTGTTGTTGAACATAGTGTGCTTCTTGAACATACTAGAGTTGCATCTGAATAACCAACACTTAATTATACTACGGTCGCGGTGCAAACTATGGTTGTGCTACAAACAGTGGTTGCGTTGTGAACTGTGGTTGCGACTGCGACAGAATAAACTGCATTTGCGGAGGTGGTGTATACTATACTGTCGACTGCACCATCTGTGGCTGCAACTGCTGGACTACACGAGGATCCTCTTCCTTCAAAAAATATGAATCATATGTTCTTTCTTGAAACAGGTCGTAAGCTCGATAGCCTTTATCTTTGTGCCCTACGGAGCGACAAAAGGAGCAATACAAACTTTCTACCTTCGTAACCATCTTCTGCATGTAGCTACAGTTTTCATGTTGATGCCCGTATACCTGACATACGCGACACCATGGCACCCCAGTGCAACTTAAGGGGTTCAGTGCTCCTTAGAGAAAATAGTTTTTGAACGTCGGACAAGTGTCCTTGGTGTGTCCACCTGTACGACACCGCATGCACTAGAGGTCATCATGCTCTTCTTTTACCTTCTTAATATCCTGCAGCTGGAGTGTTAAACTTGCTAGTTGTTCCTGAATCTGGTTCATGCCAACTGCAATCTCCCTAATAGGTGAAGCTTCCAACTTCATTTCCATCTCCAGAGCCTCATTCTGTGTTGCGATCTTTTGCTGCATTAACGACTGTCTGATGTGTGGAACCAGTGCAATGATGAACCATTCTTTGTGCTAAACATCGCTCATTTTGAATCTGACTCGATCCATCAATGTCTTTAACCGTTGATCAAAATCCCAAATAGTTTCATTTGAAAACTACTTGATTTCCTTGAGTTTTGTGATATATTGGGCCTCAGATTTAGGTTTCTTAAATTCCTCGAATAGTCCTTTCTAGATCCCATTCAGTGTTTTCTTCACTGTCCCCTGAGGATCCTGCATGAATCTCATGTACCCGTCAAGCGCACGACCCCCGAGGGTGGTCTCCAATTGGATTCTCTTAATATCATTGTCCACAATTTGTCTAGCAGTCCAAACTTCTTCACATAAAAACCAATACTGCTCCGGGGCATCGGTCCCGTTTGCATGAAATATAGGTAACTTCATCTCGTTGCCCGCCATTCTGGGCCTTCTTCCTACAAACGGTGTTCTAACTCGACTACTGCTGGCACGTCGGACAAGGTGACATAGAATGCGCTTTTCTACCTATTGGTGGAGTAGTGCACAAAGGTGTGGACATGTTACTGTTGGGGTTTGAGCTTCTTGCTAGCCTGGGTTTAGTCATCCTCGTTGTCGCTATAGGGTCGCTTAGTCCCATGTGGTTTCTCTTTGCAGTCTTGCATCTCTATCGCAGTAGGACCTTCCCCTGTCCTCTGCCTCTTCTCTTGTCGAAACCTTGCTCCTCCCCTCATACAACCACTTGTTTCCTCGTCGAGTCCTACAAATTCCTTGGAACTCATACCCATCTACCCTTTATCTTTCCATTTTCCTTCCCCCTTTCGTCACAGTGTCCATGGCCTCCGCACACCATAGTTCCACTACTCGAGGTGCATTTTTAGAATACCATTTTCGCAGATAAGCATCTTAATAGATAATTGCAGAGACAACAAGAACCTGCCTCGTGGCCCGTTGAAGAACTCTCTTTCTGCTTCGTTGTATGCCTTATTGGTATCGACTACAAATTCAGTAATGTATCCTTCCATAATACTATCCAGCCATACTTCGACAGCTCGCAATGCTTTATTATTGGTTTCTTGTAGCTCCCGGATCAGTCTCGGGGTCCAAGATGTCAGCTCTCCTCCTTGATGGTTATTCTTCTTATAAGTGAACCGCGCTAGCCACTCATATAGTATGACTGGGAATTCACAAAAGAACCATTCATATGGACTGTCATAGATATATCTGTCTAGCCACTTGATTGTCGACAGCTCCAGGTTCTGATTCTCTTTTTCAGTGAACTCTCACAACTTTAGGTCAAACCAATCTTCAATTTCCAGTTTTGTTGGATGCCACAACATATCCTCCCTTCAGTGGCAACAAGGTCCTGGCAATGGAACCATTTGTTGGCGCAACCCACCAACAAAGCCTCATCAACAGGGGTTCCCAGTCTGTTGACGCCCAACTAACGCGATTTCCTTGAGCACCAGCCCAGACAGGTTTGACCCTACCTAGCAACACTCACAGAGCGGATGAAGTGTCACCCAAGATGTCGAGGGAGAGTTGTCGGAACCAAGTTTTTGGCAATAAGAATGGAGGGCACGACATCAACAAATTAACTTCATAATCAACATATACTTCAGAAATAGAATCGCATCATTCATCACAGATAGATAATGGATTGATTAGTATAACCAGTAGATAGCTAATGGATCGCATTACTTCATTCATCACAGCAGTAATCAACCATTCACATAACCATAATCATCCATTATTATCATTGCAAATCATAAAAATAGGAAAGAAAATAAGAGACAAAAGCACTTTAAGGCAACATCTGTCATGTCATATTACTTCCACAGGATAGATTCACAATATGCAATATGTCTCCACAGTAGGAGACTGAAGACAGATCGACACAGACAAAGCCAAAAACCCGCTCATAATAGACATAGAAAATTATCTCTCTCTATTCTTGTCAAAAGTATCTCTCCAAAAGCATATGTTGCCAAAATATATCTCTATTATTGCAACTCTAGCTCTATATACAGGCTTGCGCCTTTACATCCAAGATCCACTTCTAACAAACTAGTGACCTATATCCACAAAATGTGGTCAATAGGTATAAAATTGCCTAAATAATTCCAAAAATGGTTATTCTCCCATCTATCGCGTTGTTGTGATCCTTCGCGATGGCCTGTGAGCTTGTGCAGCCTCCGCAGTGCTGCGCAACTCGCTTACCCAATACCCCTTCCAACACTTGGCGGCCTGATATGTAAGTATCGAAAAGCCGAAACCGCATCCAAATATCATACAGATAATTATTTTCTTTTTGTTCTGGCAAAAAATGCAAAATTAATGACATCATACAAATATGCAGGCCGATCGGTTCAAAGAATTGCCCACTGCGGATTACATGAAGCTTGGCTTCGAACAGGGCTTTGACGCCATTGTTGAACGTCGGACAAGCCTGTTTGGGCATACTGTTGATCCATCTAGTGCGCAGGTATGTAAACACTATATAGTTTAATGATAATTTATTAATTCTCATGCAATTTATTCGTTATAAATAAATTAACATAGATTATTTATTCCTTTTTTACCAGGAAAGTAATGATCCTGTTCATGTCGAGGATGTACACCAACCAGACGAAGATCATGCTTAGATTCCTCGTAATGAATTTACTAATATGCTATTGTTTTCTATAGATAATTACAGATGATGAACGTTAATTCTAATTCTACACAATTCAACCGCAGAGCATGTAGATGCAGATAACAGTGAACAAGTTGAGTGTCACGTCCCCATGCCTCCGACCAGCGTAGAGGACGCGACCCAAACTTTAATCAGAGCGGGCTAAGAGCCCCATGAACACGTACATGATAAAAATTGCATAAACAGAGTGCTGCAGGGAAATGCATTACAGTGAAACATGCACAGATTCCATTCATTTGTCATACACAACGAAAACCACATACATTTCTACAAGCATTCGACATGTTCATTACATTCATTAACAGTAAATATAGTTGCAGAAGTAAAAATGGACAAGACTACTTATCTTAAGATGAATTCATTCCGCAACCAGCTACGTTGCTGCAATGTTCCACCCAACCATAGGCCAGCGTGCTCCTTAATCTCTCGGAAACGCTGCCACCCCCGAGCTGGGCATGATTCTCCAAGGAATAAGGGAACAGCAGGCTTACACGTAGCCAAGGATACACAAAAACACACAGCCAAGCCAACAAAGTTGGGTTTATCAGGCCATCAAGGAGTTGGGAAAGGCTCAATGCTAAGCTGGTGAGCTCATTACAGAGCCAAGAACACCTACACCAGAACTAGCCTGACCTCTAAGACACCCAAACACACCCAACACAAGGAATCAGTCCCTTCTCTGCTACATAGTCCCTCAGGCCCTGCATTCCCTTCCAGTGCTATTCAGGGGTGATGGAGAAGAAGGCCAGCCCTCTAGCTCTGTCTGTGTGGTTTCCAGCCACCAGGTTTATCAAGCAAAACTAAGCCCCCATCCCTGCTCCCAATACAGTCCGAAGACCAACCATTGCACTCAGGCAATCAATTTAGCTATCACAGCTTAAACTGGGGAAAACGAATTCAAGCCATCTACAGTAGTCCCCAAACGTAACAGCAAACACAGCTCATGGCCTAGGGAAATTAACAGCCCCGGAAATGCATCAGTGGATGCGGCTCACAACGTGGGGAAAACTCAACCCATCCTTGGGCAATGAAGTCGCCGGGAAAACATACATAGACGATGCTGGGAAAGAGATTATAGTTCCCCAGGCTGGGCGTGAATGAAAATGACAACGTAGGACCCATGAATCAGTCCGTGAGGGAAGAATACAGCCAAACCATCCGTAGATCCGCAGAGGAAAAATACGTGGATAAAAACCAGGAAAATCCTGTGCGTGGAAAACAATCCGACCCTGTGAGGAATGAACAGACAATGGAGGTCCTGCGTGAGGAAAAACAGCTCTGTTTTTGTCCGTGGATGAATAAACAATAGGAAGGACGCGAAAATTGGAAGTGTGTGAGCCTTCAGCACAGTCGTGGAGAGAAAAAAATCTACGTGAGAGGATGAACAACAAAATCGTGGGTAGAGTGTGCGTGGGGGTGAGGACTGACAGTCCTGCCACCCCACTTCCAAGACCATAACTGCCTCAACCACCAGCATCCTTTCTTAATGAAAGTGGTTGGAATAAAACAAAGGAAGAAGACATATGGGTTTTTCTCTCATTGGCCAAGGTTGACAATTTCCCCCACCCCTATCCTTGTGAAAATCATGCCCCTTTCTCATTTTAGTTGCCGCGATCGTAGCTGGTCAGGTTCATTTTTAATTATAGATGCATATTTACATGATGACCATCATAATATATGTCGCATGCCCCGATATACCATCGATGACAATTCAAATCCAAAACATAACATAACCGATCAATGGTTGGGCCTTGGCCTTTAGCTCCACACCCTGATCATTTACAATTTATACATCATATACATCTAATGTAACGGGGTCAAAACCGGGACATTACATTGAGCCTGTACAGGATAATGATGAACATGCTGATGTGCCCATGCCAAGTAAAAAAACACCTTTGTAATATTTTTTAAATGAATTACTCATATTTATAAAAATAAAAATATATTAATGACATATTTTGACATTATTGGAGAAATTCATCACCCCTCATCGGAAGTTCAACCTTACGAGCAGTCTAGTAGGGAGACCGAGGATAAGATTCTGGAAGATGTGAATCTAACTAAATATTTAAAGAGAAGAAAAGTAAAAAGGAAGTGACTAAACAAATTTTGAGTAATTCTTCTTTATAATAAAAAAAATTACATTTTTTTCCTCTATTTCATAAATGAATGGTTTACTGATTTTTTTTATCTCCTATTGACTAAATGAATGATTTAATGAATGGTTTAATGAATGTTTTTTTTTCAGCTGTTGAATGATTGAATGGTTTAATGAATGATTTAATGAAATCTTCTTTTAGCTATTGAGTGAAATAATTTGCATTAAATAGTTATTTGCAAGTAGATGCATTGGGTTTGGGGAATTGAGAGTGATGTGAGGGCGGGGAGGGGCCATAAGATCTTCCACCTTCATGTGGTTGGTCCTGTTTAGTAGAGAATATTAAACTATTCTCAAAACAAGGAGGAGCTCAATGAATGGTAAGGAAGAATACATTAAAAAACAACTATTTCTATAATTATAGTGTTTAATTTTCACTATTGCTATTTGACTCCTCCATTGGAACTTGTTACAGATAACGTTGAGAAACATTTTCATAGTTACGAGGCACGAAATGGCATTTTGATGTGATCGATGGCCTTATATACATAGTGTTTTTGGTTCTCCATGTTTTATCAGGTGATCTATTATTAACAATTAATTTACTTGAATAGTTGAATAGTGTTCTAATTTACATTGTAATAGTATTGTATTTATTTAAATTGGTTTTGTTATTTTCGTAAACAAACAAAAATATAATTGATGGGTGCTAACATGAAACTATTGCGACAGGACAAAATTTGAAGTATGTTGAATGATGTTTTGAAAGGTAAAGCAAAAGAAGACAGTGCGAAGCTCCACAAACCAAGGTATAATTATGCTTTCTTTTGTTCGATTGAACTGTGTATTGGGTATTTATGCATGTGCACACACACACATTTAGTTGATGATGGTGATTACCATACACTCAGGTGAACTTTGTTCTATCTGATCTAAAAACTTACCTTAAATAGTTTAATTTATTAATGATTAAGAATGGGTGATTATCAAAATATGATGGTGTATTGCTTTCTTTGTGGACGTTACCATAAGACTGTTAGCTTTGTTGAGATCTCATATTCTTTGCTTATTTCCATCCACGTGTTTGGCACTGTTCCATGAAGTTTATTGGGGATGTTAAATGAGCCATTAGCATGTTTAGAGTTATTCAATTGAGTGATATCTAATTGATACATAGGTGAAAATATCAATCTTTATTCCTCTATAAGACCATGGGAGTAGAATAAGGGCTCTTACTAGGATGGATAATCCCAACTTCCAATAGGTGATATCTAGTAGAACAAATCAACCACCTACTATAGGTACGGGCATCTAAACTGTTGAAAATAAATCCATACCAACCATCAATAAAGTAGAATATCCACCTATCACAGGTGAGAACGCATTGGCATACTTAGAAGAAATATAATAATAGAAATCCATAACCAACTCTCATGACAAGTCAACATTTGATAAAACGCGTTGATTAACCTTGTGCCATGCAATAACCTCCAAACTATATCAGTCCTTAAATCCTTTTCACTACATGCTAGAAGATATATAAGGATAGGATTTATTTTTACCAAAAATTCAAGTAATAGGTATGCCATTCCTTCCAGGAGTGTTTCCCTGTACTGCATCAACCATTTAACTATTTAAGCAAGTCTAATATCTTACTTTTATGGTTGAACCTCTACTAGAAAATTCCAAGGATAAGCATGATACTATCCTGTCCAAGTAACATAGATAGTCATTCAAACCCAGAAAAAAAAATCTCCAAGAGGTAGTGTAGCACATGGGCCAGACATGTCTCCATTCCACCATCCATAGCATATGTGTATTTATCAAGCTTACACCCAAGTTTTGTAATCATACTATGACAAGATCTCAACCTCAGTGAGATAGTCTTGTTGATCAAGGTACAACCAACACATCACAATAAAGCACATGAAAGGTAGGTGTATAAATATTTTAATATACACTTTTTCTTCCTTTAAAAAATCAGTGTAATTCGACCCCTAAAATATTCTAGGAACATATTAGCGATAGCTTTTTTTAGCATGTAACATTTCGTTCCCATTAAAATTCTATGATGAGTTTCCAAAAACATCAATCAAAACACTTAATAGATTAGCTAATTTCAAGATAATGTTTCTGCTATAACCTGTTGGTTAGAGAAAGAATATGTAACACTGTATATGGACAATCACTTTCAGTTGACACATTAAGAAGGATTTCCTTGTCTTCATGAATGTCTCTAGGTGGCCAACTATTATCAATTGCAACTATGTTGCTAGTGATATATGTATTTTAATGTTTGTAATAAAAAATTACCTATTATAAGTGATAGTAAAAATGGATTTTCCTTGAAGACAGTGTGTGGAATGGAAAATTCCTCTGTGCATCTATTATAACCTAAACCATCTGAAGTGAAATGCTGATATGGAATAATCCCATATAACCTGGTGCATAAATGAAATGAATTGGATTAGTATTCCCCCTTTACTATAGTAGGCATACTAAGACAATATTTGTCTAATATTCTTTTATTTGTGGTTGCTCATGACTCGAAATAACAATTTCACTTGGTGTGAAATTGGATGACACATTTAGCTCACCCTTTTGAATTTTATTTGTAAGCAAACTTAGTGTATTCTAATCTTTTTCCTGTAGCTCACCTTTAGCATGAATACTAACTAGGACCAAGAAAGGTAGGAAGCAATTTGAAAATATGCTTTAGATTATTATGCATAACTGAGTTTGATGGTTCCTTTGTTAATCAACTTCCTTATTTGTTACATATAAATGGTTCCCAATTGACTATGACTACACCTTATAAGTTAAATGTCCCAATCCAAGTATACTTATAGAAGTTTCAAGGAAAGGTATATACACTTTGGCCTTTTCAATCAACAACAAATTAAAACTCTCTAGGGAGCTCATTCAAATTTGAGGTTTATCATAAGATAGAATAAGGAAAATTTTAAGCTAATATTGAAAGGTTGTTTGGTTGTTACGCATTTGAAGTGAAATGCAATCAAGATTCTTTGATAGAATTTGGGTAATGTGTTAAATAGGGGACAATGGATGGTTTTACTTGGTGTTGCAAAAGCTTATGGGACACAACCACCAGATTTATACTTGATTTTATCAAAATTTCCTACAGCTTTTGTTTCCCTCTCATTTTATAAGGTATATTTTCAAGTTATTTTATTATATTTGATATATTATTTGAATTATGTGTATTTATTTCACTTTCAAATTCAATTTCACTATTTATATGGATACCATTACTTTTTTCCATGTTGGATGCGTCTACTCTTCATCGGCAATTGAATGTTTTTTGCTTTATCACTATACCTTCTTTTTTCTTCTGGATTTTTGGCTATCCCACTGGACTTGGAGCACTTTTAGTTTGAACTGTTACTCCTCATCCACTAATCTTCTAACTAATAAAATAATTGGTTATAGTATGCATCAAAATGTATATAATTTTTTTTCATCAACTAGACTATAAGGAAGATAAGATTAAATAAGATAGTTTTATTAATGTCCAAAAAATGAACAAAAAAGTAGGCCAATGGTGCTTAAATAATACCATTAATGAAATAAAATGTAGGAGTGCGAAACAAATCCTAAATATAACCTAATGGAAATATGAAAAACATGTAATATGTAAGAATAAAGTTGCAGAAAGCTAAGAAGACACACATACAAGAATAAGACTATTTATATTTGAAGCATGGCATTATGCCACTTATACTGCACTTGATGGGCCATTATTATTATGAGCCACAGTATATTGTTGCATCTATTAAGAAAATCCATGGGAGTAGTATATGGTGTCCCCATAATTCTTCTTACCATCATTGGATTATGGAATAATTATTTCATTTTGGTATCGAAAACATGTGGTATGGTATCTTAGTTTTAGTAGTTTATGGTATCTTAGTTTTATTAGTTGATTGTAAAATCTATCATTTTTAATTTTCCATTTAAAATCATTCCATCCAAAATTAAGAAGAAAGGTAGAATAAATTGTAATGATCCTTACCATAGAAATTGAATCACAACAATGATATTATTTCTCCTTCATTGGCTTGTTTTACCCTATTGCAACACATGCATATATCTTATTAGATATGGAAATGTTTGATACTATTTGTCTTCATAAAGATGGATTTAGGTTAACTTGGACTGAAAGATTATTGTAACACAACTATAGCATAGATTGTTGGAGGTTCAACTTCGTAGAATAAAATGGGACAAACTATTAGATCCTAGTTCAAAAAAGGGCACTAGTGACATATATGAGAAATAGAGACAACTGGTAAATACAATCTGGATGATATTGTTGATGTGATTTATTCTTGCACATATTTTTTGGAATTCATGTTAAAAACTGCCATGCCTCAGATAAAAGATCAAATTGAAGGATATGTGTGTTGTTCGAGAGGTAAGTCTTACATCACTGAGCATTGCTTGCTTTGGAAATTTTCAGTTACCAAAGTTTCTATTGTCAAAGGTTTTCTAGGCATTAAATTCCTTCAAGGATTTGAATATAAATGTAGATTATGATTTCTTACAAATCCATACTATTGATTATGGGAAAATACTTGAAATAGTTTAGGTCCGCCTTGTTAATTATCAAGAAGGATATACCACTTAAAACTCCAAGTTGGGATAAAGAAAAAATGATCTCTTGAACTACTTCTCCATATAGAAATGAGAAATGGAAATTGAACAGAGTGAGAAACCAGGCAAGAGTGTCAGGACATAAGGAACATGAACCCTCATCTACATATGTTATGCATATAAAATCAATTAGTAATGTACTAATGTAGTTTCAAGACAGGAACAGAAACAAGATTGGGAATTGAAACAGAAAGAAGAACGAACCTCTTTGTCAGATTTCAGGTAACATGCATCACACTGACAAATAAACATCTAACATGAATGCATCCAATTGATGGATTCTATGCATTCCTTTGTAAGTCTGCATTTTTTAGCACCACATTTTCATTTCCAGTCGATTTGTCCTTCTGCGTAGAGTGCTTGCAGACTTTATTTTGGTTATGTATAAGATTCATTTTCTACTTGTATTCAATTACAAAATTTGCTAATGAGGTTATGGTTTAATTATGAGGGAAATGACTTCTCAAGTCTCTCACTAGGCTTCCAATCCCCCTAAAGGCATGTGCTTGAGTGTCCTCTAGCTTGTCAAAGCATCACTTTCAAGAAAAAAATACTAATATTTGGTCATTTACATTCATGACATATTGGAATCAATAATAGGGTCTAAATTATATCACTTGGTTGTCATGCTACTAGAATGCAGATATCAGTGGAATCAAATCAACATATTATATCACTTATCGGAGAGTTCTTTCGACTTCCTAAGGAGATTCATACTTCCCCAAAATGATACTCAAATTTAAAATCTTCTATTCAAATATAACTCTTTCATAAATTAGTTGTTGACTGAAGCATAAAAATCAACTTGCAGTAATAACACCAACTATAGGAATTATGGATAATCTAGGACAGATAGGCAGCTATCAACTTAGGATATTTATAATAGCGCGTGATTCTCCAATAGTATAGAAGGCCAAGAGAGCTTTCAATATCTGAGACACTTAAATTAGACTAAACTTACTATAACATCTAGCTACATTCAGAAGGCATTTGATTCTCTTATTTGCATCCTATTTTTCCTTGATACGTTTTCCATATCTGAGTACTTTGTGCCAATCTGGGCCGAGTAACTAACAATCATATCCATAAAAAAAAGTAATTTACTACCAATGGGATCATTGTTTAGTGTTGATGTTATAGCTGCATTCAGATTTGATTCTCTTATTTGCATCCTATTTTTACTTGATACTTTTTTCCAATCCGGGCTGAGTAATTGACAATCATATTCATACAAAAAGTAATTTACTGGCACTGGGATCACTGTTCATTGGTGAAGATGGTGGAATGTTGGGCCACTCACCAATGGTCTTTTTGTTGATACTCATTTTTTATTAAATAGAGGAAACCCTTTTGGCCTATTAGAAGTCTCGGGTGATTCCGACCAAAAAAATACACTATGTCATGGTAGCTTTGCCTAAAGAAAGTAATTTACTGTCAATCGGATTACCGTTTAGTGGTGAAGATGGTTGTAAGTTGGGCCACTCCTGTCGATGTTCATTTTTCTATTGAATATAAAGAAACCCTTTTGACCTGGTACAAGTCCTGGGTGATTCTAAAAAAAAACATGGTTTCATGGTAGCTTTGACTAGAGAAAATAATTGTAATTTTGTTATTAGTGGTTCATTCTTTGAGGGTAGTTTCACCCATGAAAATTGATTGCTTTTGTAATCTCACATATTTAAGCCAATTCTAACGTTGCTTTTGTAATCTCACATATTTAAAATCAAAGTTGTTTTAATTACTATATTATGATCTGCAGGTCATTAGAAGTACCCATATTTGGAATTGAATGCTTGCATATATATTAACAACTGAAATGCTTAAATTTGGATTTCCTTTGAGTGATGCACTAGGGCAAAAGACAAGGGGAGGGTTGAGGCCAAGTTTAATGATTGTCACAATGCTTTATCTATCATCTTGGGTGATATGCATTAATATCAAGGCTGACAAGTAACATTCCACTCTTCCAATGATGTGGAGTTTTCTTGAAACTAGTCACTTTGTGCTGCTAAACAAGTATATGAATACAATCTCTTGCAAAAAAATGAAAATCCACTCAATGGAACCCAAGATAATCACTTTCTGCAATGTGTAGAATTCACGACTTAACAAACATTTTCTATGACATATGAGAAGAAAGCAAAATGGAGGGGAGATCTATGTGTTTGTTACTCTTTTGACTCCACTGCTTGGCCCAAGCAAGCTCCGTACTTTTATATTTTTCCTGCTTGGTCTACTAACTTTGAATGAACAATATTAATTTACTTTGGCAGTATGATAACTTAAAGGTTACATTTTTATTTGTTGTTACGTAGGTTGGACCTCAAGAGATCTTGGTTGTTGGTGGAGACAAAGATGAACCATCCATCCAGAGTAGTGTTGAAGAAGCAAGCTAGGAAACAGTAGATTCTAATTTAGTTGAAGAAGCAAGCACAGAAACAGTGGATTCCGATTTAGCTGAGTTGATAGATAGTAAAATTGATATAAAACATACAAAAGAAGATATGGTGCATAACTTACCTAGTTCTAGTAGTCACGTGTCATGTTAGTTCAAACATTTTGACAGTGTAAAGGACGCAGTTGATCACTACTATCAGAATGAAACAGGCCAGGTACATTTATGGAAAGGCATTCTTTTCTTATCCCTTTTACGAAGGGTTGTGGTTGTCAGAGCAGCTGGGACTCCATATCATAATGGGCTTTTCTTATTTGATATTCATTTTCCATTCCAGTATCCTCATGGACCAACTGTAAGCACATTATTACAATTGTATGATTTGAAACCGAAATTGTTATCTAAGTTTTGTTTTGATATTCAATATGGAAATATCTAATGGGTTTATATTGGTTTTTAATTAATTTGCACTTGATATACTACCATTCTGGTGGACTAAGGTTGAATCCAAATCTGTATGAGAGTGGGAAAGTCTGCCTCAGTCTTTTAAACACCTGGACAGGCAAAGGAAATGAAGTCTAGAACCCAACATCATCAGACGTTCTACAAATCATTATTTCCAAGCAAGGACTAGTACTAAATGCTAAGCCTTACTTTAATGAACCTGGATATGAAAAGCATAATGGTTTGGTTGAAGGGGAGAAGAACTCGAGAAACCTATGAAAATATTTACCTGTGTTCAAAAGGGAAGTTAGCTACAACATCATTAACTCAGTATTTGTGGTCTTCTTTATGCCAGACTTTAATGTTGTATATTAGATCTTTAAAATATTATTTTTGTTGTTAGTAAACTGAAGTCATTGATATTATGATATATATAGATATTATATTTTGTGGTTTGGATTTATAAAGTACAAGTTATAAGTTTGAGTCTACCATATACTTGGCACATGTAAATCACATATGAACCTGAGATTCAATTCGTAAACTAAATTTTGAAATGCTATGGAACTCATGAAATAAATGTTCATGTAGAATCACTCAAATTGTTTATAAAAGATCCCAAGCTAAAGCATATGCAGTGGCTGAAAGGTTGACTTAGATCTTGATCCATAGTGGGCTAAGAGTTCACTCATATTTTGTTTGGGATCTTACAGTGCTATCAGAGTTGTGCATTTTTCTAGCCTGGTGGGTTGTTGGTGATAAGTACTTTCAGACTACTTGTTGAGTGACCAACATAAGTACTTTCATACTACTTGTTGAGAGACCAACACTTAATAATTCTAGTCTCAAGAGTCGTTCATTGGAAAAGATTAAGCCTAATCAAGAACTGATGGCAAAAATGTTGCAAGTCTTACATGGATATCAAAATAATCTAACATCACTATTAGAGAATCCAAAGTTGTTGGAACCTCATGCATCAATTGGGAAGGAGGAAGTGGGATTCTATTTTGAAGTGGTTGGTAGTCTAATGTCGTGCCGGTGATTTTTTAACTGAATTTTTTGTCAAGTCATCTACTCATGTTGTGGATGTGTGCCATGAATTTGACAAAACTATACCCTTTTATTCACCATTAGAGTTGTTCTATGAGGGTAATGACACCAACACACATGATGAAAAAAAATTAGAAAAATTGGTTGAGGAGGATTGTTCCCATGAGCCACATCTGTTGATAGAGGCACAACCTCTGAATTTTTTCTTTAAACTATACACTTTACAGTTGGATTTATGACGCCATGTGGCCACGTCCGAGGAGGTTGCCAAAGATCCAACGAGAGCAACCGTCAGACCACTGACGAGTACTCGTCGCAAATTCGACCACTTCCCATCGATTTTTTCAACGACCAGTGGCCTCGTTTGACGAGGAGGCCATACCACTGACAAGAGAGCCTATCAGAAAACCCACGAGACATCGTAAAAAAATCGACAACCCATTCCTCTAATTGGACGGCACATTCCCAAATTTTTACTGAAGAAATATCTGACATTCGAGAAGGAATAGTTGGATTTTCGACGACGATAATTTGGATTTTCGACAAGCTGATGTCGTACATAAGTCGGATATTCGATTAGGAGAAGTCATATTTTCGACGACCTGAAGTCAAAAACTCGATGACTTAGTGGTGAAAGATTTCGGATTAGTCTGTTGAAAAATCGACGGGTATTGGAATGTCGTCGAATATTCGACGTTCTGCCACCGACGACAAAAAAAAAAATAGGTTGTCGAATAACCGACAGGCAATTGTCAAATTTCAGACATGGAAGCCGTCGGATTTTGGGCTCAAATTCTGATGTGGAAGTTAGGATGACGATTATAATATATAAAACAGAGCATATCGCAATGATTAACTCTATTTAAGTTCATTTAAAGTAGTTGATAAACTAGAGTCCTTGCTCTCCTTATGTCAAGTATCACAATCCTTCCATGCCCTCATATTGTCGAAACTCTGAGGATTTGGTCGTCTATGAATAGTTTTTATGTCTGGTAAGTGAGAGGACTCTGTAATTAAGTAATCATTGTCATTTTGATTAGATTTAAAAGGTAAATTTATAGGATGTCCAATAGATCTCTAGATTATTCAATTTGTGAAGCTTACAATTTATTATTTATTAAAAGCACATAAAACTAATACACAGAAAATAATAAATAGGTGTAACTTTAGCAACCTCAAACTCGCATTAGAGAGAAAATTTCAGACTAATTCTTCAAACTACACAACAAGCTTCAGAAGTTGAATAAGCTGTATTGGTTTCAAGAAAACATCGAAACAGATTTTGCTGGTGTGTCTGCAGGGAGATCGGCAACTAAACCTGTTGATGTACTTATAACTTCAGAAGATATTATGATGTATATTATCATTGTATGTTTTTGTACCCCCATTGGGGATGTGTGTTACCCCTTTATGGGATGTCTAAATTGTGTCTAGACCTTGAGGTACAACCTCTATTGTAAGTCGGGGCAATAGTCCCCAATGTAACATCATGTAATATGTACTTGTAGTCTCTCTAGGAGAAGTGGGCCCCATGTGAGATGACATTTAGGCTCGAATGTTATATTTGGTTAGTGACTTGAAAGGGTATAAATAGGTAGGCGCTCTCCCTCATTTATACACAACTCACACACTCTCTAAAGCACACGAGAGAGAGAGAGAGAGTTAGAGGAGGAGAGAAAGATAGTTGTTGAACATTTCTTATTACTGCTTTTGATCATCTTAATATTCTGAAGAAGTTTGCGAGGTTTTCTCCTTTATGGTGTCCCTGATGAAAATATTTGTGTCTTGTGTATCTTTTATATCTTATGCATATTTGGTGTGCTTGTTATTATTTGAGATAAATGTCCTAGATAATCTAATCATATCTTAAGAAAAACTAACATGGTATCAAAGCCTCTCTGAAAGAAGGCACTATGCAGTTGTGGGAACTAGGGCTTCCTAGTTGAAGGTGTTCTCTCCAAATATCATTAAGCAAGGAGGGATAGGCTAACTCACCTCACTAGGGTGCATCTGTTGGTGGTAGCATTTTATGAATCAGAGAATTTTCACTATGCAGCCGAAATACAGCTACAATGGCAGCTAATGGAAATTAGGGTTTCATGCCTGAAAACCCTAGAAGACTGAATTTAGTAATTCTAGAACTTTAATTATAACGAGATATTAGAGAAGGCTCAGAAGCCGAAACTTTTACAAGCTGAAGATAAATTCTTGTTGTACCCTGTGTAAAATTTACAGCCTCAGATTCTCTATACTTCAGGAGATATGGTTCCTCCAAATCAGGGTTCCAGCCTCCTCTAGAATTCAGTCATAAACAGGTGACCTATGGAGATTTGTGATATATCGGGATAGGAAGGTCCAAATGAAATTTCACAAGATGTTGGAGGTATGGATCATACTGTAGTTTATGTCATACACTTTTCAGACCCAGAATGTGAAACAATGACACATGGCAGTTC
Source organism: Pseudotsuga menziesii (assembly GCA_001517045.1). Classification (NCBI taxonomy): domain Eukaryota; kingdom Viridiplantae; phylum Streptophyta; class Pinopsida; order Pinales; family Pinaceae; genus Pseudotsuga; species Pseudotsuga menziesii. Next base: position 121,780 of record LPNX010565766.1, on the reverse strand, counting down.
GTACAAGTTTGTTATGTTGAATAGTCCCCAAAACAATCACCTTGGGAAAATCAGCATAAGTCCCACTTGGAGAATCCATTTTTGCTCTTACTTTTGGGGTTGGAAAGAAGACATATCAGGATATCTCACTGAGAAGTTTCACACTATAAGGATTTGAAACTTGGGAGAAACAACATAATCAATTTCAGACATAGAAGAAATTGGAAAACTAGGGCTTACTGCTCCTGGAGCTTCCCACCACTATTTTTAGAAAAGAAGTACATTAGACAGCTCGACTTGAAGAGGCCAATATTTATGTCTAATCAGAAGTTTGAAAAATTAGGGTTTCTCTGACAAACCCTAGATCATATAGCTCTGGAACCAGGTCAAACACCTCAAATCGGTAAGATGCAAATTTTTGCTATTTACATTTGAGGTTCTCATTTCAAAATGACTAATCACACCCAGCTTGATGAAAACCTTGGTGAAGCTAACAACTTCTGAGTATGGAAGTATAGGTCCTCCATGATCTATGAAGAAAATGACTTGGATCAGTATTTCAGTAAGGAAGTTCTAAGAGCCAGAGGGAGATGAGGCTAAGGCTAGAGCCAAGAGGATCATTACAAATTCTATTAAAGATCATCTCATCCCTCATGTGTCATCCATGAAGACACCAAAATGAAGTGTTCGATGCTATGGAGAAATAATCAAAGAAGAATAAGAGATTGTTGTAACCACCTTGAATGGCCTCCCAAGATCATGGGATTCATTCATTCAAGGAATGTGTGCCAAAAGGAAGTTGATTACCTTTAGCAGACTCTGGGAAGCGTGCACACAAGAAGAAGATCAACTCATAATAAGAGAAGATAATATGGGAGCAATTGAAGATCAAGCTCTCACGATTCAAATAAGATCCCTCAAGCGATGAGGAATATGAAAGACTCAACTCTTGAAGAACCTCTTATCCATTTTAGCATTTGGATAAGAAATGATGCAATTGTTAATGAAGAAGATGATGAAGCTGAAGGATCAAGAAGGAGTCTACCCACCAAAAAAATAAATATAAGTGTTCAATTTTCATTTCATGATATTGTTTGGTTGTGCATTTGTTTATATTCAGTTTATGTGTTATGCATCTTTGAGTATTTGCATTTATACTACTGAATTGCACATGATGGGTAAGAAGTCAATGATGTTGTACAACACTCCATTGCTACTTATCTAGATTGAAACCTATTTGCTGGCATATTAGGAGTAGTACACACTCTTAATAACATTAGGGTGGAAGGAATCTAGAAGTTATTGTATGTGTACGGGATATGAATGAATGTTGTATCATTGGCTAAAATAGTTGCATGTTTATGTGACATATATTTGTTACTATTAATATGTTTTGGAAATTATGGGATGTTTCTAATCATGCAACTGAACTTGACTTGTAGATCATTTCGAAGAACAAGTAATAACATTTCAGAAGAGGAAATTGAGCCTTCCCAGGTCAGAGGCACCATGGCGAAAGAAAGATATTCATAAGAATATAAAGAGAACGTTAGATCCACCTCGAGAGATGAAGACCACCTTGGGCATGAGAAATCATCCAAGATGAATAATAGTATGACAGGACTTTCGAAGAAAGAAAGAGGCCTCAAACACACTCTAGTTATGTGACACTGTTGAGCGACATCATTGATGCAGAGCCTTCCAGCTATGAAGAAGTAGCCAAGAAGAAAGAGAAGGAGACTATGATCAAGAGTACCAGTTGATCAAGAGGAATGATGTCTAGGATGTCATGTCGAGACCTAAAGGGAATTCCATAGTGTCTTCCATATGGATCTACAAAATATAGCATGCATTAGATGGCAACATCGTGAGATACAAGGCAAGATTCATAACACAAGGCTTCTCCCAGAAAGAAGGCATAGACTACAAGGAGACATTTGCACCAGTTGTGAGGTACACTTCATTAGATCTATGCATACAGATATCAATAGAAGATACACCAGTTGACATCAAGACAACATTCTTGAATGGTGTATTTAAGGAGGAAGTGTATGTAGAGTAGCCACTGGGAGTTGAGACACATGACATTTAGACTCATGTGTGCAAATTAAAGAAGGCCTTGTACAACACATACAATTACATGAGGAACTTGAAAATCACCTAGAGTGATGAAGATCTTAACCTTTTCTACAAAGTTGAAGATGAAATACTATAGAGGATGACAAGCTCACAAATGGGTGTGAGAAGAACTTTTCAACAAAGATTAAGATAGAGGATCTTGGTATCCAGTGACACTAGATGGAAACATAGAAGATTAGTAGTGGAGGAATCTGCTTGTCACTCCAGTAAAGAATGTTTTGATAAATAGAGTACAAAAGGCAGAGGGAGAATGATGCTCTGCTTTAGAGGGAGTGACTACAGAAGATCCTCAAGTTTGACATGGTATAGCAGGATGGAAAACTTACTGATGGCCCTAATCTTTACCGAGAGGAAAGAAAATCCCAACATTTGCTTCAAGGTTGAAGGCGGAAGACCAGTGATGCTCCTGCTATATGTCAATGACCTGTTACTGACAGGTGCAAAGAAACTCATTAAAGATGCAAAGAGGAAGCTTGATGCCAAGTTCGAGATGAAGGACTTGGGCATGATGCATTATTTTCTAGGTATGGAGGTGTGGCAGAGTATAGATGGGGTCTCCCTTGGTCAAGGGAAGTATATAGTAGAGATCCTAAAAAGATTTGGGATGATGGACTGCAAGGCAATAGCCACACCCATGGCATCGAACTTGAAGCTACTTTGCAATGCTTCATTAGAGTCAGTTGATGCCATAGTATATCATCGTATGATTGGATCATTGATGTACCTTACGAACACGAGACCTGACATATGTTTTGTTGTGAACACATTAATCCAATTCCTGACGGATCTAAGGCATGTTCTCCTGATTGCCGCAAAGCATATTCTGAGGTACTTGGAGGATATAGTTGATTATGGGCTCAAGTATGATGTGAATCAAAATATTAACCTGGAGGGTTATGTGGATTCGGATTGGGTAGGAAGTTCCATTGATAAGAAGAGCACTTTCGGGTGTTGCTTCAGTATGGGATCAGGTGTGATCTCTTGGTTTAGCAGGAAGCAGTCCTGTGTGGCACTGAGTACATCCGAAGCAGAGTATGTCGCAACTTGTTCAACTAGTTGTGAGGCAGTATGGCTGAGGAAGCTACTCTATGATTTGTTTGATCTCCAGTTGGATGCTACTTGTATATATTGTGACAACCCAAGTTGTGTGAATTTGTCTGAGAACCCGGTGTTCCATGACAACTCGAAGCACATCGAGATCAAGTATCATTATATCAGGGATATGGTGCAGAGAGGAGTAGTGAAGCTCCAGTATATTACAATGGACGAGCAGATAGTTGATGTATTAACCAAGCCTCTAGCCAAAGTGAAGTTTGAATACTTCAGAGAGAAGCTTGGTGTACTTCAGATAGAGGTTACTTCCAAGGGGAAATGATGAGTCCGGAAGACGCAAATTCATATGGGCTTTTCTGACATGGTGGTAGGTTAGTCCTCCCATGGTCATTGATGTAATTGTGGGGCTTTTTTGACATGGTGGTAGGTTGGTCCTCCCATGGATGTTGATGTAATTGTCGAGCTTTTCCAACATGGTGGTAGGTTGGTCCTCCCATGGTCGTTGATGTAATTGTTGAATCTTTTCTGACATGGTGGTAGGTTAGTCCTCCCATGGTCGTTGATGTAACTTTTGAGCCTATCCCATATGGTGGTAGGTTGGTTCTCCCATGCCGGTGGATGTAAGTGTTGTGTTATGTGCATCTAGGATGTGCTTCGTGCGATGATGAGATGATCTGAAGATGATGAGGTAACACTAGGGTACACAGGTTTTACAGAGGCATATAATCAATCCTGGGATGCTCCTTCAGGTTTTGCAAAGGCATATAATCACTCTTGGGAGATCCTTCAGGTTTTGCAAGGCAATAAGTCCTGAGCTATACCTACTTGATGATTTGAAGACCTACATGGAGGCTATGCCTACATCTAGCATGAAAAAGGGCTAGGACTATAGAAACTTTTGATGATAGATAGTATGGTACAATGATCAAATTATAAGAATATGATGGCAGTAGCTATGATGAATGCTCTATGACTCTGTGATGATGATGATGCAATGAAGACTTAACCAAATGTGTTGATGGTTGTGTAGATAGAGAATACTTTCCTAGTTAAGAGGGAGTGTTGATGTATTTATAATTTCAGAAGATATTCTTATGTATATTATCATTGTATCTTGTTGTACCCCCATTGGGGATGTGTGTTACCCCTTTATGGGATGTATTAAATGTGTCTATACCTTGAGGTACAACCTCCGTTGTAAGTCGGGGAAATAGTCCCCAATGTAACATCATGTAATATGTACTTGTAGTCTCTCTAGGAGAAGTGGTCCCCATGTGAGATGACATGTAGGCTCGAATGTTATATTCGGTTAGTGACTTGAAAGGGTATAAATACGGAGGCACTCTCCCTCATTTATACACACCTTACACACTCTCTAAGGCGCATGAGAGAGAGAGATAGTTAGAGGATGAGAGAAAGATAGCTGCTGAACATTTCTTATTACTGCTTTTGATCATCTTACTATTCTGAAGAAGTTTGTGAGGTTTTCTCCTTTATGGTTTCCTCGATGAAAATATTTGTGTCTTTTGTATATTTTATATCTTATGCATTTTGTTGTACTTTTTATTCTTTCAAATAAAGATCCTACATAATCTAATCAAATCTAAAGAAAAACTAACAAAACCGTGAGAGACTGTCATTTTTTTTTTTTAATTTGGTTTTTTTTGGGCTCTTTCGCAGCTTTTTCTTTCAATTGCCATTTTAAGTTAAACAATATTTGGAATAAAATGGGCCTTGCACAAAATTCTTCTAGGGGTTGACATCATTAAGGATCTATATTTTTCTCTTGCTTCTCTTCCTTTCATATTTATGATTTTCATGGTGTTTTGACATAGTAAATCAATTTCCCTGTGTTGTCGGATTTTCTTTTGGTGATAGTGGAGTTTTTATTTTATTTTAAATATGGTGGTTACTATTAAATTTGTGAACCATTGATCTATAGGAAAATGAGATCAATTGAGAAGTAGAATTGTGCAGTAGAATTTCAAAGACAATGTACATTGAACAAGACAAATTTGAGACAAATATGATAATAATCGATTGGTTAATTACAACATTAATCTTTGTTCATTAACCAATAATACAATAATTATACAATAAATAGAATTCGAATTCCATGGATAGTATTCGAATATACCAGCTTAAGCTGACTGAATAGCTAACTCTATGTGTCTAAATCACTGTTGGAGGCTCACTAGTCTAACTTTGGATGTCTAAATCAGTCTACAATCAGTTAACTGATGAGGTAGGTGGAAAAGAGCACCACTCTCCCTTCATGCATGTATAACTGGTGCTAGACTAACTGAAAGTGATATAACTGATTGTAACTAGAGGTTGACTCAACATAACTGGTTACCTACCACAACGAACTGATGGAGGTTGCTGGTGGCACTCAGAGTGAGCTCCTATAATCATAGGGATTGGAACTAGTGGCATCGGTGGCACCAATATTCATGGTGGCACCAAAACTCCAATAAGGTGATAAATGACCTCCTAAGCTAGGAAATTTGACAAAATAGACTATATTGGAGAAAGGAGGATTATTTATCTCAACACCCCCCCTTAATCTTAAATTTGGACAGCTTGGGCCCTAGAAACTAGGCCAAAAGTCACCCATACAATCTAAATGACATAAAAGAAACTACTTAATAAAATAAGGAAAATGGGGAACACCCCCCCCCCTCAAAATAAGCAGGAATCAGGAAACAATCTATACTACTTAAAAGAAAAAAATTCTCTTTGAGCAAAAACTTGTGAAAAAATTGTTGCAATTTGCAACTCCGTGGAGCAGCCATGCAGAATCAAGGTTCTTATATGCATCAGCATCCTAGAACTGTGCATGTGAATCTTTCCATATTCTTCCAATCTATTGAATGTTTCTCTGGTCTCTTCTTTCTAGAGGAGGAATGGAATGATCCATTTTGTTCTTCAGTGGGCCAAATTGTGGATCATTTCCTATCATCAAGTAGCATCTTTGTGGAAGTTTGTTGCACCACTCTGTAGGTAGTGAAGTTGTGTGAGAGAGTGCAACATGTTCATTCTGATATTGGGACCTCATGCTATCATCTGGATTCCCAACACCATTACCAACTGCTTCAATGAGCTTTTGGGTCCATTTAGGCTTCTAATTCAGAATAGGAGCTAGATCTGGATCTAGATCATCTTGAAGTACAATATCAATATCAAGATCATGTTGATCTTGTTCCTCATCTTTTGAAACTTAAATATTAGAAAACATATCATTATCTGTAAATGGATATGAAAGAGAGATTTTACCTTCCCTTTTGAATGGCCAATGAGATTATACTGGAGCTCAGTATGGCAGAAAGTGTGAGAATTCATATGCCTTGGAGACATGGTTTGCAATACCCTTACCTATAATCTTCCTAGTTGAGATTTCTAATATCTCCACTGAGCCAGGACCAAATACAACTTGTTTTGATGAGCCAGTATGTGTCATTTGATAAACAAATAACAAATTTGTTGCAAGAGAGGGCACATAGAGTACATTCTTGAACTCTCCACGCTGGATTTTAATAGAACCTCTACCTGCTGATGGTATCTGTGAGTTATCCCCCATATGAATTCTAGGTCATCCTGAGAGATTTAGAGTGGTGAAGGATTGTCTGGAGGCAACCATGTGCTTGGATGCTCCATAATCTATCAAATAAGCCTTCGAATGAGTGAGGCTTTCCTTCAAGGCATGGTACCTCTCATGATATTTTGTCGATTGTCCAACATCAAAATTCTTTACTCTTTGTGGAAGAGAAATGTTGTTATGTTCAAGGAGTGTTGAGAGCTGGTCAATGGTCTTCTTCATGCACTGGCTCTCTAGGCGCTCTCTGGATGAAAGCCTCTCATACAGTAAGGACATCTAGTCTTCTCAACTTTAATCTTTTTCTCGGAACCTAAGGCTCCATCAGAAGATATTTAACTCTCCTTTGGATTATAATCAATGTTTTTGGTCTCCTTCCCTTTGTGCTTCCCTCTTGCTTTCATATTGTTTGATTCTATCACTAAGAGTGCTTGATTCTTTGAGGTCCGAATCACTCCCATTTGAACCAATTCATATTTTTCTTGTATTAAGGAATCGACAAAAGCATCTAGAGAAGGCATATTTCAATTAGGGATGGAAGTTCTTTCGAAATGGAATGTAGAGACAAAGACTGAGTACTCTGAGCCAAGTTTGCTCAGCACTAACAGCACAAGCTGCTGATCTTTCCTCTCTAATCCACATTGTTTGGATTGTAGTACTAGTGACTTGTATTTTGTGAAGAATTGTTGAATAGATTCAAAACTGATGGGTTGTAAAGCAATGAGCTCATTCTCCAAAATATGCCCTAAAAGCTCATCTTGTTTTCCAAACAAATATTCAAGCTTATCCCAAGCTTCCTTTGGAGTCCTTAGTCCCTCAAGGTGGAACAAAAGATACTGGGAGATATGAGTGCACATGAAGCCGAAGGCCTCATCAAGCTAATTCAAAAAATTGTTATTCTCAACATACTGTTGGGGCTTAGTTTCTCTTCCAATTTTCATCCTAAATAGACCAAGTTTGCGCAAGGCTACTTGCATATCTGCCCTCCAATCAATGTAGTTGAAGGGTGTAAGGATTCGGGGTACAAGAGCTGAAAAATCCATATTTTTGTATGTTGACAATTCAGTTCCTCAAGAAGATACATAGGCACCTGCAAATAACACTGCAAAACCAATTCAATTCACAATCATATGTCAGTTCAATCCGTTCCACCTCGACATGTGCACTTTCTCAGAGTCCATCACACCTGGACAGACTTCTTTGGATAGAATCCAAAAGGAGCAATTCTATGATTCTGGGATTTATGTGGAAACTCAACTGCTTCTGGTGCATAATAGAGATCAGACAAGACTTGTTGCTAACCTGAACAAGGCTCTGATACCATGTTAAATTTGTGAACCATTGATCTATAGGAAAATGAGAGCAATTGAGAAGTAGAATTATGCAATGGAATATCAAAGACAATGTACACTGAACAAGACAAATTTGAGACAAATATGATAAGAATTGATCAGTTAATTACAACATTAATCTATGTTCATTAATCAATAATACAATGATTATATAATAAATATAATTTGAATACCATGGATAGGATTTGAATCTACCAGCTTAAGCTGACTGAATAGCTAACTAAAGCTAACTGAATAGCTAACTCAATGTGTCTAAATCACTATTGGAGGCTCATTAGTTTAACTCTGGATGTATAAATTAGTTAACTGATGAGGTAGGTTGAAAAAGGAGCCACTCTCCCTTCATGCATGCATAACTGGCGCTAGGCTAACTGAAAGTGATCTAACTGATTGTAACTGTAGGTTGAATTAGCATAACTGCTTACCTACCACAACCAATTGATGGAGGTTGTTGGTGGCACTCAAAATGAGCTCCTATAATGTAGGGATTGGCACCAATGGCACCAATGGAACCAATGGAACCAGTGGCACCAGTGGCACCAATGGCACCGATGGCACCGATGCCACCAATATTCATGGTGGCACCAAAACTCCAGCAAGGTGATAAATGACCTCCTAAGATAGGCAATATGAAAAAATAGACTATATTTGACGAAGGAGGTTTATTAATCCCAATAGTTACATTATATGAAACCATTTTTGTACTTTAGTATTTTGATATTTTTTTTTGCTATTGACATTCACTTTTTCATTGTTGGTAAGAAAATGACCAATGCTGGAATTGGATAAAATGTTGTCCCTAGCATACATTGGAAATTTTTTACAGTAACGGCTATAAATTAATGTTGAAAAACAACGCCTTTCTGGAACTTATCAGAAAAATAATCCCTATGTGAACATTGTATCATTCCACCATGTACAAGCTTCATTACTCTTCCGTCTACTGAAGGCCCCATGAGAGGTTGAAATACTTTTTATGCTTGTGAAGGGAAAATTGAACTTGTTAGCGGTTGTTTATTTTGGATGCAATGTACGTTTGTTTGGGTTGTGATCCAAAAATACATCAGAGGAGTGGCAAACTTTGGTATATTAGGTCTCAATGAGTGTGGTATAGCAAAAGGAGACTACAATTTCACCCCTTGAAAGTGCAAGTTGCATATGGTTATGGAGGAGATTGATCTTTGGGGCATAATCTAGGAAAAAGTAACATTTATTTTGATCCTCAACTATTATTTATGTAAGGATAGAGGGTTGTTAAAGAAAAAAATATTCTTTTGGATGCACGAGCTTTATTGTCTTCCCAACCACCCCAAGCATTAAACTCCCTTGGATAAAACTACATTGTGCGAATGAATATATCAATCCAAGATCCCATCTTTTGTTCTGCATATAACAAAAGGGCAATAAGGCCACACAAAAGTAAACAATCAAATTATACGCCAACCGATTATTCAAGAAAAAAAACTAAATAGTCAGGGGATTTAAGTAAAAAATAATAAAGGTCGACAATTGAACTCACAAGCTATTTATTAGATTATTGAACTCATATCAAGTGCAAAAAACAACTTCTTCAACAAGTGTTTCCAGTGCAAAGAATTTCTCTTCATAACTAGCCACAAAAATGGTGGCAATGTCGGGGACATTGCCACCACGTGGCTCTTGTTTAAGACTATGGATGAGGTAATAATATTATATTGTGCCACTAGTTTTGAATATGGCATCTTTCTTTTGGCCATTCGACACAATTGGGAGAAGTAGTACCGCAACAAAATCCATTATTCCTTAACACAAGGATATTAAATTTGCTTATGTTTGAGCAGAATGTGTTAGAATTTTATATTTTTTCTTGGTTTAACTTTTCCGTGGGACATCTGTACTTTTTCTAAGACCATGTTTAGTTAGAGATATTTGACATTGCTTTATTGTGATTTTAGTTTTATACCATGTCTTATGTTTGTGGTTATTATTAGTGGTTTCCATATATTTTTTCTTTTATGGGATGCTCATTGTTTTAGCTTGGTTGAAATCCTTCTCTTTGGTTAAGCCATCCTCCCTTAACACAAGGATATTAAATTTGCTTATGTTTGGAGCAAAACTTGTTAGAATTCTATATTTTTTCTTGGTTTAACTTTTGTCTGGGACATCTATACTTTTTCTAAGACCATGTTTTGTTAGAGAGATTTGACATTGCTTTATTGCGATTTCTAGTTTTATACAATGTCTTATCCTTGTGTTTATTATTAGTGGTTGCGATATTTTTTCTTTTATGGGATGATAATTGTTTTAGGTTGGTTGAAATCCCTCTCTTGGGTTCATTAGTTGTATATGTAGATGGCTAGAACTTTATTGTTGTGTGGGATCCTCACACACAATTAAACCATCAATGTTTGAATATATGTTGCACTTTCTCTTTCAAAAATATTATAATTGTGTAGTTATCTTCTCTTTGTCAAATTTGATTGGTATAGTTAATCATGTCGCATATCTATTAGCTTTGTTCAAGATATAGACCCTCTAATGACCCCTAAAACAATGGTGTCATTAATTAAGACCTCCACATTAATGGGAGAGGAAATAGATTCGATATAAGGATATTGAGGTTTGTTGCAAGATCTTAAATATGTAGGGAACAAGGAGTTGATTTCAATAGGACATGCTATCCCTTTAAATTGACAACTGGAATATCGAGGCCCACACATATATTTCTAAGATTTTTTTTTTGTAAGTAAGCTTGTAAATCCTTCTATTACTGTGCAAAAAATACAAAGAACATAAATTAAAAAATTTAGAGCCTTATAGGGAGAGAACATCTCATCCAACTATTCACTGAGGTCTCTGTAATGTCCCATTTTGAAATTTTATTAAATGACCAATTTTTTCACTTTTTCCCCAATTTTGACCTTAACTAGTTTTGATGTCTAAACCTCCAAATTGGCCCAAATGCTCCCAAATTTCCTCAGAAGGTACATGACTGATATTAGAACTTAAATGTGATGTTCATGGATGTTTTATGACCCCCAAATTACCTCTTAAAACTTGTTTAATGTTCTGTTCAAAGTAGGAGTCTTTACTAGCATATTGGGGCTCCAATTCCCCCTAGGTAATTGCCGGAAATGGCTTCTCAAATGGTCCCAAAGTCACTCAAATTTCAGAATATAGGAAAGGGATGTGTAAGGGACATTTTAAAAGTCTCATATGCATCATGGTTCATCCTATACAGGCTGTTAGGAATCTTTCCAAAACATCTCCCAATCACAATTTCGACCCTTGGGGAAAATGCACCAAATCTTCTCTCAATGCAATAAAAATGAGCAAAATGGACTCCAGTGCTTAGTTACTGAACATGAGACTTTAAATAAACATTAATGACAGTCCATTCATCATACATTTATCATATATACATTCCTCCATTCTAAATAATAAGCATTACCATAGCATATATCAAAATAGAGTGGAAATGGTCATTGTTTGCTCATTAAAAGTCATTTTGACATACAACTATTGGGTATTTCGACTTGAAACTTTACGAGGATGAATAAAAGAGAATTTTTAACTGATTAAATCATAAATAGATCAGGAATATCTCTCCCAAAGATTACATGAGCTCACCCAAGGCACAGTCCCTCCATGAGCATGAATATGCAAAGAAAACTGGAAATGGTTGATAGAGAGTGTTGCAATAGAAGAATCCACATGATTTCCTGTAGCTTACACCTTCAAATAAGACTCCATTAAATCTCCTTGAAATACCTAATTGGCCTCTCCAAACACCAATTTGGATGGGAATCTTTCACCCTCGAAATTGGGTAAGGCAAGAAAACTAGTCATCCACTAGCTCTCACAATTCACAAATGACAATTTCTCAAATGATAAAAAGTCATTCTCTTGGTTGCTTCCTATATTTTATAAACATCCTTGGCCTTATAAGGTTCCAAATCCATCCACAAACTCAAGCCAATTCGAATTTGGGTGTGTGCTCATGATTTTCCATGTGTCCTCCCTTTCCTAGGGAGAAAGCTATCTACCCGACCATTTACACAGGGGGACACTTGACTCCGTCTGGTAATAGATTACTCCATTATATTTCTGTGACAGTGAGACCAAGAACAACAGATTCTGCTTTTTTTCTTACATTTTCATTGTAGATCAATTGTACAACAAACTATTATTACACTTCGATACAATGCAATAATGAAGAATACTAATTTACCAAATCAAATTGAATCTACAGATTGAACCGATATAAACCTAATATGAAATTGTGTTCTAAAAACTTGTAATTTGAAATTCAATTGTTATGGATTTGACAAAGCCAATGTTTTGTGTGTACACTAGTTTAAAACTTTAACCTCTATGATCATGAATGATAAATAATCCAAGGTTTAAACCTAGATCGGGTTCCATAAAACAAACAAAGGAGTTGATAAATTGTTACAAGGAAGTTGGTAAAACTTTCCAAGTTTTAGATCTTTCCAGTTATTTTATGGAGTTGACTAAAATTATACAGTTCTAAACATACATTTGCAATTTTTATAAAAATCCCAATCAAAACTTACAATTTTAAACTTGCACTTAAAAAACAAGATTTTTCATGGCTAAATTTATGGATGGATGAATTTGAGAGCGCTGTTGGTGTGAAAGTAGGTGTTGAAATCGGTTGTTATTGGTCTCATGGAAAGGTAACGGAGTAAGCTATTACCCACCAGAGTCAGGTGGGCCTTGGTGCAAACGGTCGGGTAGATAGCTTACTCCCTTTCCCAGCCTTCCACCTTCCCCAAATTTGAGTTGGATCCCATTGAGCTTCCTCAATTCACATGAGAGCTCTCTTGGACTCTCTATTTTGCCCTAACATGTCAGATATGTCAGATGTCAACCTTCAGATCTGATTTGTGTCATAGGTGTCGCAGCATCTTCATCATTGTTGTCGCAGAGCAAGGGAATCTAGTCCAACTGTCTCACTACCTCCAAAATGACTCTTCCTTTCCCATGTAAGTTACATTTCCTCCCAAGTTTGACCTATGATGCATATGGCCAAGTGTATTAGCCTTCTAACTCATCCAAGAACCTTTAGACTTCCCATGGATTCGAAATTGCAAGAGGAGGATGCCATGTGGCACCAAATTCCTAGCTTGTGTGGGCCCCATAGTCTCCATGTGTCTCAATGCTCCATTGCCACTTCAATTTTCTCTTGTATGTATTTAATAAGCTCCATTATTAAATATTTATTCCATTCTAATGTCTAAACATCATTTATTAGCTCCCTTATTAAAATTCCAAATGTATCCATCCAACCTAGGCAACTAGTAGGATTGATGGAATTGTCCTGCTATGCAATTATTAAAAATGTGGACATTACAGTCTCTTCTATCTGATTAAACCTTATACACACCATAATTTTCGACCAAAAAACTAACATTAAACTTTTTGCTAACTTCCTTACTACTCGCCAAACTATCTCCTTATCATAAATATTGGGGATGATTACATTAACCAAAAGCACCATACAACCAACCTGAAACAAAGGAACACATCGACACAGGCCTAGGGCTAACCTGTTGGATGGGGTTTTCCTCCCACTTTAGATGGTCTAGGTCCATTTTCCTTTCAATCCGGTGTCGCTTGACCGGATTTAGGATCTTGATTCTTTGTAGTTTCAGCCTTATAACTAAATGAAGGAGCAAACAAATCCTGAACCGCTTCCAGGTTAGCTAGACTTCTGAGAATATCCTCCCTTACATTGTGCATGATCTGGTCAACCATATCTCCAAAGCTTGCTCGTTCCAATATGATTTTCACCAATATTTTATGGAGAACCCAGTAGGGATCCAAGACTGCAACAAAGTCCTTTTTTTCCATTTGGGATTCCAGTTCCTCGTCCTCCATCTTTGAGATGGATTCATCAATGTGCTTGGGAATTATTTCCATTGTTTCTTCCCCTGGAACCTTCTCCATAGCGCTTCTCTCACCACAATTCTTCCCACCCCTCTGTCTTTGCATTCTCTCGTGAGGTGCCATTAGAATTCTTCTCACCAGTCCTTGATTTGCCTTGTCCTTATTTATTGCCCATATACAAACCTTGTATGAATCCCCATTTCAAGGAGAAACAACCAGGTAATTTTCCTTATAAATCCTCTGCTCAACATGATTCTCCTTATCTTCCTTTCCAAGACAAACCCAAGCCTTCACATTGCCATTAACTCTTGCCTCACATGTTCTTTCGTCATCCCACCCTCCAATCTTCATACTCATGTACCATCTCATCATAATCATGTACTTCCTTCTAAAGGTTCCATAAAAATACAACTCCATCCATATGGTTCTGCCTTCGCCTTTTATTCCTTCATCCCGGTCTGCTTTCAAACCACATCCATCACGTTGAATTTTTACCTAGGAAGAGTTTGTTCACTCATGCCTTGGGGTGGACAAGGACACTTTAAAAGTGGTCCGTAGCCTAATTAAAAGGGTGAGATTGACTTTATTTTTATACAGTGACATTTTTAATGAAAGTTTTAGTTAATGATTATAAAGTGACTTTATGAGTTTTAAATGTGGGTGTGCATTAAATTCTCATTTATTAATGAAAAGTGATTTTTTAATGAGGAAATGAGATGGGACCCAGAACTCATTTAGTTGGCTTTTAATCTAATCCATTGACCTTCAAGGGGAACTTACTCAAACAAAAAGTGATTGGGAAAGGCAAAACAAAATTCATTGTTGACTTTCACAAGAGAGAATTTTGAGAGAGAAGGAGCAAGAGAAGATTCACAGAGTAAACCCTTGTAAAATTTCCAAAGAACAAGAACAGAAGAAGGGCATGAATTTCGAGGCATTTGTACTAGCAGATTGGCTTGAATTCCAAGGTGATCGTACATCATTAAATGTAGCAGACATACAACATTAAAGGCAGTCTGTACAACACAAATTTCGAGGTGATCGTACAACACATAAATCGAGAAAAGTAAAACATTAATTGTTGTTTGTACAATAGGAAGAAACAAGCACATAAATCGAGGGTCGTATAGTCTCATGTGTGAGTCTGTACAACGCGTTTTTCATGGAAATCGTACAATAAATTTTGTTAGTAAGATATTGACACGTGTCTCGAGAAGGGAGATAAGTATTGATGTTTTAATTTTGTAAAATTTGCCTGAAATAAAAATCTGTCTAAAGAAAAGGTTTTGCCTTTGGAGTTTTTCCTGGGTCAATTTGACCAAAAATATGAGTGTTTATTTTCATGTGTGTTGATTGATTTAATAATTTATGAGTAAGAGATTAGGGCTGTCATAAATTTTAGTTCAAAAGCTGAAATTAAATCTCATGTGTTTCATGCTTTCAGTAAAAATTTTAAATTTTCAATGCACATACATGATGGGGTTTGGGCATTAAACCATATGCAACACTGAAACTGAAACCGGGTTGGGGTTCTCAAAAAGTTTCATGGTATGAGAGCATGATTGAAGGCTGGAAATTACACAGAAATAAATTTCAGACTTGGAGAAATAAGGGAAAAGTGGGTTGTTGAGAAGAGCAGGTTCTTGAACTCTTTAGCAATGATGGATACCGGACTTAGGCTATATGACAGCTTGTATGGGACAGTTAATTTTAGCCCATGGAAGGCTAGGATTGTACTAATATTGCAAGAGAAAGAACTATGGGAAATAGTAAATAATACTACTGCTCATCCTGTTAATATTCCTACAGTTGCAGTTGATAAGGCCGCCTTTGATAAACTGGACATTAAAGGGAAAAAATCTTACTTGATGCCATTAAATACCATATCATACCACACATTTTTGGGAAAGACTATGCTCATCAAATGTGGACTGCATTGACCAACCTTTACCAAAGTTCCAATGAAAATCAAAAAATGCTGTTAAGGGAGAAACTAAAGAGCATTAGGATGAACAAGGGGGAGAACATTGTCTCCTACCTTACTAGGATTACACATGTTCAAGATGAGCTTGGAGTTGTGGGAGAGATGGTGTTGGATTCAGATTTGGTTCGTAAAACACTGAATGGTGTGAGAAATCCATGGTCTATTTTTGTCGAGTCTATTGTTGCTCATGAGCACATGCCTACATGGGATCGTCTTAGGGATGATTTCATACAGGAGGAGACCCACAGGGGATATGTATAGGGTAGTACATATCATAACAAGGAAGATGAGGAGAATATGGCCTTAGCAACGAAGGGGAAGAAGAAGAAGTTCAAGAAGGGTTCCAAGGGTGGAACCAAGTAACAGGATGGCGAGAAGAAGGACATGAGCAAATTGAAATGCTTTGTTTGTCAAAATATTGGGCATTATGTTGGATAATTCCCAAACAAGAAGAAGAAAACAACAGACAACAACTTCAACGGAGATTGATGAGTACGTTGCTAGATTTGAGAGGGAGTTTTCTCTCTTTGTTGGTGGTTGTGTAGAGAG
Organism: Pseudotsuga menziesii; assembly: GCA_001517045.1. Lineage (NCBI taxonomy): Eukaryota > Viridiplantae > Streptophyta > Pinopsida > Pinales > Pinaceae > Pseudotsuga > Pseudotsuga menziesii. Next base: position 105,237 of record LPNX010565766.1, on the reverse strand, counting down.
AGCATCATCCATCACCAGCAGGAATTTTGGGAATCACATGGAGTATTCCATGATCGTTCGACATCCGTTGAGTGCTTCCACTACTTCCTCCACTTGGTACATTGATAGTGGAGCTTCGAGTCACATGACAGGTGTTTGATACATGTTCACCAAGACTTCAGAGACAGGCTTGGCATTGGAGGTTGTATTGGGAAATGATACAATGGTGAGAGAAGTTGGGCATGGTACAATTCACTTTGACAAGGAGTCCATGGAGCCCATGTTACCGATGTTAGGATTATTAATCCTACCTTGACCATACTATCTATTAGATTATTTAGCCCAACTTAGGAGTCGGTATTAATTAATTGGGTCCACTAGTACCATTGGGTCCACATGGCCTAATGGGGCCACATGTACCAATTACTAGAGTGTGGGAAACACTGCTAGAGGTTAACTGACACCGACTACACTTGCATGCATCAGTTTAGGAGCCTCCTAGCCCAATCCCTACATTTTAGGAGCCACTGGGAGTCCCGACACCAACCTCCTTCAATCAGTTGGAGTTGGAACTAGTTAAGCTTAGTTAGTTTCTAGTTACATTTAGTTAGATCACAATTAGTTCAGTTAGTGCTAGTTATGCATGGTTGCATGTGGAGTAGGTGCCTTTGCTCACCTACCACTTCAGTTACACTTAGTTGACTGTTTATTACTGATTGTATTAGTTGGTTAGACATCTGGAGTTGGCTATTTGGCCTCCGATATTGATTGAGACACCATGACTTAGCTAGTCAATTAGGTACAGTCACATCTAGTGGGGAGATTCGAATTCATCCCTAATTGATTCGAATTATTTTCCTATGTAAACTATTGTAACACTGGATTTAATTAATGGCAATGATACTGTAATTATCTGAGCTATACTCATATGTTTCCTGTGTGGTTTGTTTTGTTCAGTGTGTATATTCATTCTCCTTTTACTACAACAATAATATTTGACCCATTGCTTGAAGATCTAAATGGCACAACAATTTTAACAACTAAGGGGTGTCTTGTACATCCCTGAGCTAAAGAAGAACCTTGTGTCAGTTTCCATGATTGAGGACAGAGGCCTTGGGGTATATATCCTAGATGGGAAAGTTTACATCTTTCCCAAAGCAGAGGGTCCATATTCTTCATATGCAATTGGAGTCAGATGCGAGAAACTATACAAGCTTCTCTTCCATCCACATCATGCACTGGTGCACACTCAGAATAGCAGTGAGTTGTGTGATTTATGGCACAGGAGGATGGCCCACCTTCATCATTCAACTTTGAGGGTGCTGAGAGACATGACCACATGTTTTATATATTTCAGCACAGAGCACAGTGGTGTATGCATAGGGTGTGCTTTGTAAAAGTACACCAAGACTGCTTTTCCAAGTAGTGACAGCAGGTCAGAGGGAGTCCTGGAGTTTATTCATTTAGACTCATGTTGTCCCATGTCTTCTACCTTGTTAACAAGTTTTGAGTATTACATTACTTTCATCGATGAATTTTCCAGGAATACATGAATCCACTTTCTGAAAAACAAGAATTCGGGGGAGGTCTTGCTTCGGTTCCAAGAGTTCAAAGCTCTTATGGAGAACCATAAAGGAAAGAAGATCAAGGTACTCATATCAGATAATTGGGGTGAGTACGCTTCCCATAATTTCGATGCATTTTGTGGATAGGATGGTATTAGGAGGCAGTTGACTATTCCTTACACTCCACAACAGAATGAAGTGGCTAAAGGGAAGAACCGTTTGATAGTGGGTGCAGCTAGAGCCATGTTGCATGATCAGAGTCTTCCTTTCTTTCAATTGGAAGAAGCCTATAGTATAGTTGTTTTTGTGCATAATAGGAGTCTACATCGTGCCTTGGGGGTGCAAAACTCCCGAGGACTTTTTCACCGCAAAGAACCTTGAGATAGGCCACTTCCGCATTTTTAGATGCCTTGCATATTTCGATGTCCCTTTTGAGAAGAGGACAAAGTTGGATGCTATTGGAGAGAGGGGAATTTTTGTTGGTTATGACGAGACTTTGAAGGATTTTTGTATACACCTTCCTGCACAGATGAAAGTTGTGGTGAGGGGGAAGGTGATATTTGAGGTGGAGCGAGCCTTTCAAAAGTCTTGAGAATCAAAGGAGGAGGAGCAACAAATGACTACTCCACATGTGACCGTATCTCAGAGTTCAACGAGTCAGAGCATGGGTTCATAGGTCTCAGGGGTAACTGGGTCACATGTTACAGGTTCATCAGTTTGAAGGACTCAATCTAAAGGGACTTCTAGTAGAGGGACAGGTTCACGGATCATAGGTTTCACCCTCATTTGATTTAGATACACATGGTTCAAGTTCAGGTTCATCAAGTATAGGATATTTTCCCATATGTACTTCTTCAGGGAGACATTCGTCTTATGAGGATGTAGAGGAGGGTCTGCCATAAGATGTTACTTCTAAGAAGAGAAAGACAAGTTGGATTAGGGAGCTTATGAAGGAAGCAGAGGAATATGGGGGCCACCCAAGAGGGAGGTCAAAGAGAGCAGAGCACTAGAGAGATTTTCCAGCTATATGGCACAGGTGACTAGTTTGTGTGAGTCTGAGCCTACTACTTATGAGGAGGCTTTCGTGCATCAGGTTTGGAGAGATGCCATGATGGAAGAGTACAATTCCATCATGAAGAATTGTGTGTGGGAGGTGGTTCCTAGACTAGAGGGGAAGTCTGTTGTGACTTCCAAGTGGCTCTATAAAATCAAGCATGTTGTAGATGGCAGCATCGAGAAGTACAAAGCTCGGTTTGTAGCACGATGGTTCTCATAGATAGAGGGAGTTGATTATTATTAGACCTTTATGTCGGTTGCTATATTTTCTTTGATCAGAGCAGTGATCTTCGTTGTGGCAGAGATGAGTTGGAGGATCCATCAGATGGATGTGAATACCGCTTTCCTCAACGGTCTTCTACAAGAGGAGGTGTATTTAGAGCATCCACAGAGCTTTGATATTTATGAGAGAGATTCTTATGTTCCCCGTCTGAAAAAGGCCTTGTATGGTCTGAAGCAAGCCCCTCAGGCTTGGTACTCGAGGATTGGTTCTTATTTGCTTTCGATTGGGTTTCAGAAGAGTGGTGTGGATCCCAACCTTTACTACATTGTGGTTGGAGGTGTTTCGCTCATTCTTCTGCTATATATTGATGACTTGTTCATTACAGGAGGGGAGCACCTCATTGAGGCATGCAAGAAAGATCTTTCTTCAGAGTTTGAGATGATTGACCTTGGGTTGATGCACTAATATTTAGGCATAGAGGTGTGGCAAGATGATGGAAATGTTTTCCTGGGGAAAGAAAATATGTTGCAGATGTTCAGAGGAGATTTCAGATGGAGGACTGCAAACCCATGTCCATACCCATGATCACCAACTGGAAGAAGATTCATACTTCTGAGGAGATTTGGTGGATCCTATTTTGTTTCCTCGGCTTATTAGTTCATTGATGTATTTGGTCAACACCAAACTAAATATGATTTTTACGGTGAACACTCTCAGTTAGCTCATGGTGGAGCCTAGGAGAGTGCACTGGAAAATCGTAAAATATATTTTGAGATACCTTGTTGGGAATTTAAACTATGGTCTGGACTGCATGAGGTCAGGTGGAGTGGAATTGGTTGGCTTCACGAATTCATATTAGGCAGGAATGGATTCAGATCAGAAGAGTGCTTCCAATTGTTGTTTCATATTGGGCTCGATAGTTGTGTCGTGGTTCAATAAGAAGCAAAAGTTCGTTTCTTTGAGTTCTGTAGAGGTTGAGTACATGGCATCCAATCATTCTAGTTGCGAGGCATTGTGGCTTCGCAAGTTCACGGTCAACTTATTTAGTCGAGATTTGAGGCCTACTATCATTCATTATGACAATTAGAGTTACATCAGGCTCTCTAAGAATCCAGCATTTCATGACAGGTCAAAGCACATTGATATTAGATACCACTTCATCAGAGATTATATCCAGAGAGGAGTTGTAGAGTTGCATTACATTTCTACAAATGACCAGGTGGCATATATTCTCATGGATTCTTTGGGAAGAGGAAAGCACATACATTTCAGAGACAAGAGGGAGTGCTGAATTTTTACCTAGGAAGTGTTTGTTCAATCATGCCTTGGGGTGGACAAGGACACTTTAAAAGTTGTCCCTAGCCTAATCAAAAAGGTGAGATTGACTTTATTTTTATAAAGTGACATTTTTAATGAAAGTTTGAGTTAATTATTATAAAGTGACTTTATGATTTTTAAATGTGTGTGTGCATTAAATTTTCATTTATTAAATAAAAGTGATTTTTTAATGAGGAAATGAGATGGGCCCTAGATCTCATTTAGTTGGATTTTAATCTAATCCATTGATCTTAAAGTGGAAGTTACTCAAACAAAAAGGGCTTTGGAAAGGCAAAACAAAATTCATTGTACACTTTCATAAGAGAGAATTTTGAGAGAGGACGAGCAAGAGAAGATAAACCCTTGCAAAATTTCAAAAGAACATGAAGAGGAGAAGGGCATGAGTTTTGAGGCATTTGCACCACCAGATTGGCACAAATTCCAAGGTGAGCGTACAACATTAAATGCACCAGACTGTACAACATTAAATGAAGTCTGTACAACACAGATTTTGAGGTGAGAAGGCATGATTTTTGAGGTGATCGTACAACACAGAAATCAATGAAAGTACAACTTTAATTGTCGTGCAATAGGCACAAACATGCACATAAATCGAGGGTCGTACAGTCGTACGTGTGAGGTCGTACAACATGTTTTTCAAGGCAGTCATACAACAATTTTTGTCAGTGAGATATTGGCACGTGTCTTGAGAAGGGAGATAATTATTGTTGTTTTAATTTTGTAAAATTTTCCTGAAATAAAAATCTCCCTGAAGAACAAGTTTTCCCTTCAGGGTTTTTCTTGGGTCAATTTGACCAAAAATCTAAGTGTTTATTTTCATGTATGTTAATTGATTTAATAATTTATGAGTAAGAGATTAGGGTCGTCATAAATTTCAGAGTTCAAAAGTTGAAAATAAATCTCATGTGTTTCATGCTTTCAGTAAATTTTTTAAATTTTTAATGTACATGCATGATGGGGTTTGGGCATTAAACCATATGCAACACTAAAACTAAAACCAAGTTGGGGTTCTAAAAAATTTTCACATCCATTTTATCACTCCACTTCATATCCATCTCCTCTCACGCTGGGTATTAATACAACCCCTTCTCACTATATTGGGCTTCATTAAACGACACATTCCCTTTGTCCTTCTCCTCCACGTTAGCTCCTGCATGTGTATGTCGTTCCTTGTGTTCACCTGCATCCGGGTATATTTCTAAGAAAATTTGCTTAAGAAGATGGTCTCTCATTAGGATAAGAAAATTTAAGAGTTTATTTTAGGCCACCGATCATTACTAGATTGAATATTAAGGGCTATGAAGGTATTTAAGCAAATTAGGGTTTTAAGATCAATTGAGGTAGAGGGGAGATCGAAGACACAAAAAACATTGTTTTTGTCAATTTGTAGGTGATAGATGAAGCAAATGTGGACAAATACTAATATATTTGGAATAGGGGACCCTATGTTATAGTTGATGGGATGTGCCATGGAATACAAATTTGGAATGGCATTCTGCAAAGACAAGTAGGTTCCCATGTCAATATGGCAGGGTTAAGATTGATGGCCCATAATCCGTCCTTGAATTAATTGGAGTAGCATGTACCTAATGTCTCAAGGATGGAATTTCCAACACCTTTCCAAATAACACATTCCACTAGCCTCAAAAGTGATGATATGCAGAGAAAAGCAGGCTCCCAATCGTCTATCTGGTAGGGTTAAGATCGACAACTTGTAACCTATCTTTGGATTTCAATAGTAAATAAATGCATGCACATTGATGTCCAAGGTAGAATTTTCAACCTTTCTAAAGAACGTGAGTCACCAACTTAGGACAAAAATAAAAGGGAGTATCACATACGATCACATCTTGGGGTGGAGTTTTCAATGATCTTTTCGACATTGCATGAGTAAAGTGTTGCCACAAGTATATATTCCATACCAACTAAAGTATATGATATGGGGATGGAGAATATGATGGAAGGGATATCTATGATAACTAGAGCAATCATACCATGCCACTTGACCAAAAAGTGGACAATTTTAATAAAAATCCAAGTTGATATGTTATGTTTCTTACTTGTCTCAAAGGTGATTTGGGGGAACACATAGAAGGACATAAACAATTAATCAATTATGGGGTCACTTGGAATATCCATCACTATGTTGTTGGAAACAATAAATATAACTTAATAATCAAGGAATGACCTTGATTTCATTCAATGACAAAAACCCATGTTGATATGTTATGTTCCTTACTTATCTCAAAGTTGATTAGGGGAACACATAGAAGTACACAAACAATAAATGAATTATAGAAACACCTAAAATATTCATGACTATGTATCTAGAAGCAATAAAGATAACTCAAGAATCAAGGAATGAGCTTGATTTCATTCCATGATGAAAACTTAAGATAGCAATCAAATTTAACTATGTCAAATATATTGGTTTGCTTGAGATAGTTCGTTGGATGTGAGGATATACTTTGTTTCTTATTTAATGATTGTATGATCATGTATGACTATGGCATATATGATCAATTTTGAATATTTGTTGTATTTTGTGATTCCATGAAGGTGGGTAACACTTTTTGGCCAAATTTGGTGATGAAAACCTGATTTGTTACTCATGTGCTAGATAGAAGCCCTCGAAACGCATATATGGCATGTGAATTTTGACTTGTAGTCAAAAAACTAATTGTAGAATATTATGTTGGCTTCCCAATGATTCTTTTTTTAAAATATTTTGATGTCATTTAATGTGTTAAATTTCTCATTTAATGAACTATGTGACCTTAAAATTTGAAGAAGTTAATAAGTGGCTCGTGTCCCACCCCAATAATTCAATCTTACATTAATCATATATATATATATAAGCATGATCTACACAAAATGCACTGTGGTTTGCATATTTTTTTGTTAATATATTTTGCAATATACAATTATTTATTATTTTTCGAAAGTGATCACATTTGATTTCAGCATCATTTTATACACATTTGTGTCCATCCCAGCTTTTTTTCACCATTTTCAAAAATTGAAAAACCAAAGATACCCTTTTGAAGAGGACGCGCCGATGTGTGGGTTGTGCATTTTTAATAATTTTTTGGATGTGTATTTTTTACCTTGTGGATTTTTCCTTGAGCTACTTCGAAGTTGTTGTTAGGTTTCTAAGTGTAAGTTTCAAAATGAAATAAAAAAAAAACCATATGAATGCCAAAAATGCATGCATGATACCTCAATGGATAGAGGATTCGGTGATGAATCTCTCAATACAAACTTCGCTCAGTTATGTGCCATGAATGGCAGGGTTTACACCCCTGGAAGACACAGAGAAACATTGGTTTTCCTATAAGAGGGCTAATTCTCTGTTTTTTAGGCCCTCGATCGAGGTATGTAGCTGGATCGAGGTTCTATTAAAGCCTCGATCAATCTACTATTAAAACCTCGATCAAGGTCATGTTTTTGTTAAAATCCTAAACAAAAATGCTCGAAAATGAACTTAGGAATTGATGGCATTAATGTCATTCCAACTACCTTCCCAACCACATTTCCCACCCGAATTCCTAAAGGAATTCTATATAAATATAAAACACAAAACATAAACATGTTACTAATTTTATCCTTGACAATTGACTAATCTATTTGAAACAATGCTTGTGTTCTAATGCAAATTTAGCATTGTGTATTGTGTTTACATATTGTTGCAGGTATGAATTTGGATTGTTGATCAATCACAATGGGAAGTAAGAAACATCGAATTAAAATATCTACTCGGAATACTCGGAATCAAAGCAACACCGAAGAAATAAGAGAGAAAGAAAGAGAAAGAAAGAGGGAAAAAAGAGCAATCTTGAGAGGAGAAGAAGTTTCAAATCAACCTATGATGGGAGAATCAAATGCCATTGCTAACCATATAGGTATGATTTAAAAGTTATGCAATTTCATATTCATATATATAATTTCATTTTCATAGTGATCTAGTTCATATAATTTCATATTGCATATTCATATATTCAATTTCATAGTGTTCTAGTTCATAATTTATATATATATACATGTTAAATTGTTTAGAATTTAATTATAATTTTGTGATTAATTCATAAATTTATATAAATTGTATGTCCATGTATTCATATATTGTATGTGCATGTATTCATATATATGTATTCATAATTGTATGTACATTGTATTTCTTCATATTCATATATTCATATATTCATATAATTTCATATTGCATATTCATATATTCAATTTCATAGTGTTCTAGTTCATAATATATATATATATATATATATATATATATATATATGTTAAATTGTTTAGAATTTAATTATAATTTTTTAATTGTAATTTTGTAATTAATTCATAAACTTATATATATATTGTATGTGCATGTATATATACAACCTTCTAAAACCACTTATGTACATGTCAAAGAATGGTATGTGTTGTGAAAGAATTGAAAAAAATGTTTAACCACTACACTAAATTACATATATACAAAGTAAGTGTATTATAGCATGAGTAACTAGTTGTCCAATGACATTAGAGAATGGTTGATGAATATATAGAATTATAGTGCATAATATTCTAGCATAATATCTAGTTCTAAATGAATATGCATATGTCCATTAGCCTCACAGAACCTCACATACAAATGAATTTTATAATTTGATATTATAGCCTCACATGTAAATGAATTATAATTTGATAATATAGGCCCACATATATATAATTTTTGTGTTAAAAATTACAAAGTTTGTTGTCAATGGGATTTGATTGCACCATCATATGTTGACTTGCATATTCTCCTCTTAACATTGCACTCATTTTCCTCATCCTTTCTATAGCCTTATCTCTCATTTCATCGATTTTAATATGATTTTAATTTCATATTCATATATTCATTTCATAGTGTTCAAATTCATAATTTATATATATCCTATTACATACTAATATATCATGTTTTATGTTACACATTACATGTTCTATGTTACATGTTGCATATTCTGTGTTACACATTACATGGTGTATGTAGTATGTTGAAATTTCATATTGTGCATTGATGAAAGTTATTTAATTTTTTCAAATTTAATTAAAAAAAATTGGTTATCACTCACATTAATGAACATACAAAAACATTTCCATAGACCTCCTATAATGATGATAATTAACATTACAATTTGTATTTAATATAGAAACTAATTGTTCATAACAACTCACATAACTTCAATAGTTGTGTGTACAATGATTAATGAAATATAGTATATGTAGAATAAATGGAAAGCCTTTGTAGAATTTCTTTCAATGCTTTTTACACTCTAAATAAGATCACGCATAATTTATAAAAAAATGTTTTTATTGAATGTATTGCATGTTTAAATTTATTGATATTTTTGGTGACAATCTAACTTACAAGTGACGCACTTGATTGAACTTAAGTAATCATCAATAATCATGTACAAATGACTAGGAATCATATGGCTTTAAGCATTGATGACAATGATGATCTCAAAGAAAATCAACAACTATGACAAATTCAAGAATTCATTAGCCTTGAATATGAGATGTAAGAGGTCATTGTAAAGATATGAAAATCAATACATTTAGATAATATTCAAGCTTGTATAAATATTTGCTATTTTTTTAACAAACAATGACAATATGATAAGTCAAATAAAATGTTACTCAAGCTTGTATTTATTTGTTAATTTGTTAACAAACAATGGCAATATGATAAACTTAAAATAAAATGTTATTCAAGCTTGTATAATTTATTTGCTAATTTTTTAATTAACAATAGCAATATGATAAGTAAAATAAAATGTTATTCTTGAGCTTTTATTTATTTGCTAATTTTTTAACAAACAATTGCAATATGTTAAGTAAAATAAAATGTGCATCTATGGTTAAAATTGTCATGGATATATTAAACCATTATCATTATTTCATCAAAATATTATAGTTTATAAAGTTATATTTTTTGCTAGCACGCTTTTATGAAGTTATTATTTTTTACAAAAAGAGAATTGATTGCAAGCATACACAAAGATTGTCCATTCTATGTTAACGTAACTTGTGTACCAATGAATTTTATATTAAAGTTTGTGCAATGGGTGTCATAGGTTGCATCAAATACAGACTCACATAAGTGTAAACCATATGCATAAGACACCATGATGATAATCATTTTGATCTTCTAAATGATGCAAAACTCTTTGGAATTTATACACCATCTTATCATATTGCCTCAAGGAATATTTTATTGCAACAACATTTAATTTTGGTGCTTTGAAAAACAAATCTTCTTACATACTACATTTGTTTAAAATTTTCTAATTTGCTTATTTTTCATTGAAAGACAATGAAATTGAACAATGTAAAAGTCCCTTATTTGGTCAGAGAACTAAACAATTTCAAAATCCAATTAACTTATGTAGGGATAGATCCTAGCTAGCCATCACAGGATCGTGCACCCTCTGATTTGTCAAGAGTCATTGGGAGCTTCAATGACGTTGGAATGGCTGCAAATTGTTTAATAGGGTTGGATGATGCCACACAAGAAAATTTCGAGAACCCGACCCCTGATCAAAAAACCAAAGAGCATGTTATTAACATAATCAAGTTGTACTTTGAACAACAATCAGTTATTACACAAGCTCAAATCCTACATGGATTGATAAAACACAAAAAAATGAAACATGCCACAAAGTTGTTGGGTTTTAAGGATGTTAAAAATAAAAAACACATGTGAGAATGTAACAACTGCACTATCTGCATTTGGAAAGTCAAGAAAAATGATATCAGAGATGCTCGTAGGGAAATTCCAAATGTTATTGTGGCACGAAGCACCTCAAGAAATCGAATGGTCGCACCAATGTCAAAGTTGCTCCACGTTTCAAGAAAAACACAACAAAAATACACTAAATTCAGGGTAAAGATAGATGAAAACGATGAAGCTACTTGTTGGACTCTTATTTGCAGAGAAGCATATCAAGACATGATGGAAAAGGGCATCAGAGAGAAGGTGATAGAGTATTGGGACAACCATTCTCATGCTATACCAGATCGAAAACATGCCTTGCGACATCGTTCTGGTAGAGACGTTTATAAGGACCATTGCAAGCATGTTATGGATATGATAGGAGTTGCTTTGTTCGAGGAATTCAAAGAATCAAATCCCGGTGTCCATATCTCATTTAGCATGTTCAGTAAGTTGAAACCGTGCTATATTAGTCCGAATACAATTCAGGACACTTGTTGTTGTCGACACCACGTTGGATTCCAGTTATACTACAACACATTTGTGGATTTTTGCAAAAAACATTGGGATGGTGAACCAACTCCTCACACAGTGCAGGATTTTATTTCTATGATACTATGCAATAGGAATCCTGCAAATGTGTTTTTCATTAAAAGTTGTGTAGGTGGGAGAAGATGCCATGAATGTGGTGATTTGGTAGTGCTCCATAGGAAGGTTCCTATCGATCCAACACACCCTGGATTGTCATATATCGCAATTAAGTGGAAGAGATATGAGTATGTCTCCATGAATCCATCATCTTCTTCACATGTTCCATCTGAGAGGATCGACTTGCTCGAGGATGAGATTCCTATTTCAGACTTCAAGGACAAGTTTCAAAGTCAGATTTACAAATACATTAAACACTCCCACAGGTATAGGTGGCAAGCTTTAGAATTTAAGCATTCTCATGAGGTTTTTGAGCCAGGAACAATCCTATTGGTGGTAGACTTTGCCGAGAGTTACACATTTGCTCCTCAGAGAGAGATACAAAGTGAGTACTATCATTTCGACCAAGTGTCCATCTTCGTACATGTATTGTGTAGACATGATCAGGTGAGCATTGATGGTAGGGATAGCACTCCTCAGTCACGCGATTTGATCAAGGAATACCATTTTTATGTCAACAATGATCGTGAGCACGACATGTTGTTTGTTCAACACTGCTTTGGGTTGATTTATGAATCATTCAAAAAGAATGGGGTGTCATTTATAGAACACCGGATTTGGTTAGATGGGTGTGCAAGGAAATTCTTATCGACACTCTCCTTTTATTGGTTGAGTCACCTTCACAAAGAGACAAGAATTCGACACACCTAGAGCTTTTTTGAAACGGGGCACAAAAAGGGTGAACATGATGGTGCAAGTGCTCAGCAGAAGTAGTTGATTGGTGCACACAAAATTTCGGTCACCAAGGTCATGAACAAGTAAGGTCAGTGCGCAGGTAGAAACAATATATATATATGATGTTTTTTATTCGATGCAGGTTTTTTTGGGATGTTTCCCTTGGTGATGTGAATAGATCCATTCCATGGTATTGCAAGACCATACCTGGTATGAGAGAATTACATTCAGTTCGTGGTAAAGACATGGGCGACATATTTTCCATTGAAACGAGGAAGTATGCATGTTTTTGTGAGTTCTGCATTGACGCCAATGGACTGGGGGTTGATCATTGTGTGAACGAAGCACATGTCAAACAATGGAAATATGTCCCTCTTAATCCAAAGGGGCCACATTCAATTCTGATGTGGCAAGAGATGCACATTGACGAGGCAGTGGTTTCACTAGATCATGATCGAGTTTCTGATTTGGTTAAGCAATGTACATGATTTGATTAATGGATTCATTATGTCATTCACACATTCAAGTTTCAAATAGTTGATTGAATGTTTAAACTTCTAGTCTTGTACACATGCATATATATATTTGAGATCTGTTTAATATTTGAAAATCTTGATGCAGGTGATGTATTTGGTGTAATTGCACCACCGGGAAATGACGACAATGTGGCATAATTTTTTATGTGGTGTACACAAATCAAAAGCAGGTTGGTGTGGCCCTATGTTGATGGAGAGTTCTCGTACCAGGTTGGTGACCAAGTTGTGATGGGACAATTTTTTGAAAAAGTGAGAAGACAAAGTGATTATATTATTTACAGAGATTTCATGCCTGAATATATATCTTGTCAATACAGTCATTTGGTGGTGGAAACTCGGATACATCTCATTGAAATCAAGGTGAAGAGGGGTGAACTAAAGAGATGGAAGATGTCAGTAGCTAACCATGATCGTATTATGGAGACATTCATTCATATAACCCATTGGTTGGATGAATGAAAGTTATATGCCACTTTTGATGTTGACATAGTTGACATGCTTTTGAAATGTAGCAAATCAAAATTTCTTCTGAAATATATCATTTGTATTTAAATGTAATTTTTGTAAACTTATATATGCGAGTGTGTGCATTCACATATACTCTATGTGCATTCACCTATATCTAGGAATACCAACAATGTCCTAAGACCATGTTATGGAAGCTCAATTTTGTTTATGTAACTTTTTTTGGTGTATATGTACAAATACATGTATATCACACTCTTTTGTGCAAAGTTCTAAATTACATGTTACACTATAGACAAGTTATAAATTGTAAACTTGTAAATTTTTCCAATGTATTTTAGACTAGACTACACTAGAGTTTGTAGACTAGCTTGCTTCTCCTAACATTATCATTATACGTTGCATATTTTGTTAGCGATATACAATACAAAGAACAACACATACATTTATTGCGTCCTCATTAAATCCACCAATTGCAATTGATATTAATTTTTTTCCATTTTTACCCTATCTTGGTCTCTGCCCCTTTTTACTCTTTGTAATATTCATTTGTTGTAAATTGTAAACTTGTAAACTTTAAAATTGTAACTTGTAAACTTTGCAAAATTGTGAATTTTAAACTTGTAAGTTCCTTGTAAATTATTGTAGATGGGTCAATTTTGTAAACTTGTGAATTAAATTAGATTGAATTGTAGATTTAAATTGTAACTGCAATTGTAATTGAAAATTGCAAAACGTGATTATGATTTAGTTCGATTGTGATTTTTGTAAACTTGTAAATTCTTTTGCAAATGAAATTAATTTTTATTTTTCTGTAAATGAAACCTAATTTTGAATTGTAATTGTAAAATGTAGTTGTAATATAAAATTGCAAATTGTCACTGTGAATTGCAAGGAGTAGATTACATTGTATAGTTGTTAATTTTGTAACATTTTAATTGTAAGTTTCGTTTGATTGACAATTTTGCAAACTTGTAAACTCTTTTACAAATGAAATCAAATTTAAAATTGTAGTTGTATTTTTTTTGTAAATGAAATCAAATTTTACATTGTAATTGCAAATTGTAGTTGTAATGTAAAATTGCATATTTTGATTGTAATTTGCAACTAGTAGATCTTACATTGTAAAGCTGTAAATTTTGTAACATTTTAATTGTTAGTTATGTTAAAAATTGTAAGTTGCGTTCGATTGACAATTTTGCAAATATGTAAACTTGTAAACTTTGTAAACATTGTAAATTTTGTAAACTTGTAATTTATTAAATTGCAAAATTATACAATTTCATAAGATTGTAAAACATTAATGATTGT
>LPNX010565766.1:58114-88105 GCA_001517045.1 Pseudotsuga menziesii | reverse complement strand
AAAGTCCAAAATATTAAAGTTCCAAAATAATAAAGTCCACAAATAACACAGTCTACAAATAGCCCCTACGCCATTGATTGAGAGATCGACCATCATGGACACTACCGTTAGCTGCACTATGCCCATGCCCTTCCTCATGCACATCACGAAGAAAACAACCCAGTTCTGAGAACTGCAAAAGTTAAAACCGCGAACTTTGCAGTACATAGCACATATTTAAATTACATGTACAATGTGACAAAAAATTAAATATATATGAAACACAGATCTATGAACTCACCTCGCTCGATTCGAGTGTTAGGTTTGGGAGGCTGTCACCTATCTGCTCAGACAAGCCTTCACCAGGACCTGGTTGATGAGCACCAACCCACTCATCTCTAAACATCACGGCGGCTTCAATGCCCTCATTTGCAGCTGCATGTGTCTGCATCTGTTTCCATGACATGAAAATAACTTTATATTAATGAATTACATTTTGAACATGTAAATTATAATTTGAACATAAATGTTCAAACAATTCTAACATAAATAACCAGTACCTCGTCGACTGACGTGTCATGAGTAGGACTCGGGTGGGGCTGTGTAGAATTTTATAAAATGCCCTTGCCTCTATCCTGTACAATCTAAACAACATAAATGACGAAAGTTAGAACAAACCAAAGTATTACATGTACAACAATTGACTCATTTAGAAATTCAATTTAGGATGACGGTTAACACATACCTCAACGACGTGGGTAGACGAAACTGCAGGGGGACCTCGAATAGATTCATCACTGCCAAAAAGGACCTCCATGAAACTGGGCTCCTGCATGGAGGTCTAACACAAAGAAAATTATTAGTTAAAAAAATGATTCATTTGAGGATACATTATAATCAAGACAATCAAATGGCGACACATAATTTGATAAAACATTCAAAAGAATACGCAATTGTATAAAGATATACATGTCTCGTTGGTCGAGGCCTGCATCTCTCATGTAGTCGAAAATATGCATCACAGGTTGTGATAGCATACTACACCATTGTGTCGTGATCAAGAAGGCAGATAATATTATCATCCACCCACTGTAACTCAGGCTCTGTAGGTGCAGTGGGTGCTCTGCTTCAATCTGCCTGTAGAACCATCATGGTACCATGCATTGTCATGCCTGTCGCCTCTGCTAGTGAACTCCGCTCCTCAATCGCTAGCTGAGATGACTCGACTACATCTCGTGTCCTAAGCAAGGTCCTATTTGGACGACCTACCAAAGGATCTGCCTACGGCTGAGCTCCGGGGTCTCTCCTAGCCCTAGGATGTGCATGATTGCATCCCCCACCAGCACCATAGAAGCTCGAGGGTGTGCTGGTGTAATCTAGGTGCATCCCTAGGACAAAATCTGCATATATATATGTTTTGCAAAGTACAGTAGGACTTGGTCATGGTGGGGAAACATGCCCCTCACTCTAATAAACCTGTCATAAACATAAGGCACTACAGCCTCTAGCTTAAACTCCATGAGTCTAAGCGGTTGACCAGCGGGGCGGTCAGGAGGGATATCAAATAATGTTCCCTTCACATCATGGAGAGTTGTTGCATCTCTCACTGTGGCCCATTTATCAGGACCTATCATTGCGGCCCTTCTTCTCTGACATGTTGTGGCCCAAAGAGAACTCAATGGTCTGATGGACTTGTAGATCTTCAGTAGATTATCTACTACATCTAACATCATCCACATCGAACGTGATGCGGGAGAGTGGTCTGAAATTGAGCGGACGTTAGATCGTAAACAAACACGCTGATAGGTAATGTCTTGCAGTGTGAGGCGTGTGATCTCATCCTCCCATGGTGCTTCCTCGGGAGGGTTGGGGCCCTGTTGTGTAGCTGTGACACCTGAAAATTAGATGAAAACACAAATGTCAGTCAAAATACATACATCAATTGTAGGTGAATTTGAAATCAATATAAATTAAAGGTACTGATAACTGAAAGAAATAAATATATATGCATTTAATGTACCAGTCTCATGGGGAACCTGCTCATTGACACCGGCAGTATCCTCCTCGGCTCTCTCATGCATAGAGCGGTTGCCGGTGTGGTTGTCGCTCGGCTCCCCAGCAGGAGTGTGTGTCGGTATAGAACGCCTGGGCAAACCTGTGAAAATAGAGACATACAAGTTGATGATTAAATATACACACATGAAACAATTTAATTTTATGTAACTAACAACAAAGAGTACATCATGCGCAATCATATACTTACGATTCCTCTGTCGACCTCAGGGGCGAGGAATGGCCGCAGATCTACCAGTGCTCTTCCTTCAGTGAACCGAAGAACCCCGATGTGGAGATGCATCTGCATGAAATAAGGCATAATAAATGCAGTAAGCACCCAATATAAGATAAATGATAAATATGCCAATAGTAAAGATTTATAAGAGATAATTATAATTTTATTAGCAAAGTAAAATAACAAAGTATAAATAATTTGATACTATTTCATACTATTTGGGGTTTCCTAAAATTTTCAATAATTTGATACTTAATAGCTTGATACTTCAGACCCTTTAACATAAATTAATGTTGGTCTATATAAAAATTCATTTTAAGCTATGGTCTAAAAAGGCTTTCTTTGGTCTAGTGGTGAGCTATGGTCTAAAAAGGATTTCTTTGGTCTAGTGGTGATAATGAAAGGGTTGAGAGTTTGATAAAGCATAATTGATTCATCAAATTGATGAGAGAGATTCATTAATAATTTGTTTGAGCACTCAATTGTGGATTTGGTTGTTGTCATTGGTATGCATGTTAGTATAAAGGTATTGGTGCCCAATGCACATTACAGTGGCGAATATTTGGCACAAATTAAACATGGGAAGTAATGTTGTGGTATAAACACTCTAGTATTCTTTGTCACACACTTTTGGTGTTGTGACCTAGTTACATAGGCATAAATTTCAATCATATGATATGCATTACACAACATAGTGCACTGCATTGACTCTTGTTGTAGACATAATGTATTGATGTAGTTGAGGAGCTCAACAATTTGCATGGAAGGCCAATAGTTAAGACAAATCATTTTCTAGAAGACTTTCAAATGTTTGTGTCCCGATGATAAATGATATATCATGAGATTGTGAATACTTGAATAGTTGATTACTTGGATATTTTGCTCAACTTCAAGTTGTCCATACCTTGTAACACACTCCCACAAACTTAATGGGAATTTGGAGTTGCTTAGTTGTCAATATAAACATGCTAATATTTGTGTGAATGAATATAATTTTTTTTTTTATCATTTCACTAATTAATTTGAACAAGATAGTGAATAAGAAATATATTTATTGTTGTATGTCATGATCCTTACTTATTGGTTGGCTCAACAAGAACAAATATTTGTGTCTTAGGAAACTGCAACATGGAGTTGTATAGGACCTTATTGGCCAAGTTAATCAAAGACCCAACCTTCCAAAAGGATCCTTGTGAGTTGTGTTGATAGATGAAGGATTGGCCCTGGAAAGAGTTAGCCAAGGGCTTTATTGGGTGGTACCATAAACTTATATTATCTACACACAAATTTCTCTCATTTTTGCAACATATCGAAGTTCTCTTCGGTGTTTGATGTCCCCTGCTTTGGGGGTATGCTAGTTATGATGTTGTTTCTAGGTTCACCAAAATTCATAATATTAATACATAAATATTAACTAATCATATTAATATAATATAATTTTACAATAAATTTTTAAATATTTAAAAATGTATAAATATATATTTATTTTAATTATAAAATATTTAAATTAAAATATATGGGATGTTTAGATAAATGCCTCCGTCAGTTTAAGGTTCATGATTGTCTCACATCTAGGGTTTGGATTTTTCCCAATCCTTCGTGTATTCTCGGAGGATTGAAAAAAATTGGGCAGCATTTCTGCTTGCCCGACACACATTTCAAAGTTAAACTGACAAAATAAACGCTGTCGGTTGATAGAAATATTTATAAAAACTATAAATTTAATGTTTAAATTTAACAAATTTAAATCAAAATTTTATAAAAAATTAATTATTAGTCTCGGGTCTAGGGTTAATTAATTGTCTCTATGGTTCATATAGGTTCTGTTTACTTGGTGTCTTATGGATTTTTTTCAATCCTCCGTGTATTCTCGGAGGATTGAAAAAATTTGGGCAGCATTTCAGCTTTCCCGACACACATTTCAAAATTAAACCGATAGCATAAACGCTACCGGTTGACAAAATATATATAAAACAAAAAAAAAATTAAATAAATAACAAATTTAAATTACAATTTTATAAAATTTCATCAACATTTATGTTTTCCGGCACACATTTCAAACATATTTAACAAAAAAAACTAACCTTAAAATATGTATAACAATGATTTTTTTTTAATTTTAACCTAAAATTTTTAAACTTAAAAAAACGTAAAATTTGATTTAAATTTCAAAAAACTAGTTTAGGATGTTACCTCCGTGGTCCGACTCCATCATGGTGAAAGGTAGGTTGTGGTTCGGTTGTTTATGGCTCCACCTCTATGGGTTTCCCTGTAGCTCAGTCGAGGTATGTGTCGAGGTCTGTGGAGAAAATGCCAAAAAGAGGCCGCGAGTCCCTGCGACCTTTTTTATAATTTTTTTTGCACAGAAACCTCGATCGAGGTTTTCTTAAACCCTCGATTAAGCTTCTACTTAACCCTTAATCGAGGTTTTCTTAAACCCTTGATCGAGCTTCTGCTAAACCCTCGATCGAGGTTATAACACATCGATTAAGGGTTTAGCAGAAGCTCAATCGAGGGTTTAAGAAAACTTCAATAAATGATGCTCATTATTAATAATATATCTAATACATTAAACATAAGACTATATCTAATACCTTAAACTGAGTACATTGAAACCAATACAAAAATGGGGAGTGTGGGCCTCCCATACAGACCATTCCTCCTAGTTGAAGTGGAAAGCGTCCTTGCTTTCCTGCCTCCCAGTTGATGTTGGAAGCCATGCTTGCAAAGAGGAAAAGCCAAATGATCTATATGGGAGGGCCACACTCCCCATTGATGTATTAGGTTCAATGTATTGGGTTCTATCCCCATGAATAGATAAATAGTGAAATAGATTATTATTATTATATTAATGGGCATTATTTATGATGCTCTCTTAAGTCCCTTTGTATTTACTATAAAAATGCATCTTGCCTCCGAATGCAGATAAATTTTACTTGTGCCATTCTTTTGTCTCTCATTTTTTTTAGGTCTGAGTGTGTATTTTGGTTTCTCCCTTGAGAGGTGAGGATCTCTGAGCCTCAACTCTTCCTTTGCAATTAGATCTTCCCTTGAATGATAGATCAATTTGTATCAGAGCAGTTCACTTTGAGACCTACCTTTTAAATTTTTTATTTTGCTTCTACTATCTAATGCTCATTTTTCTTAAATCTATTTTCTCCCATTTTATTTTTGTTTCTGTGCTGTCGTTTATCCTTTTTCTTCCTTACTAGTTTTAGGGTTTTCACTCATAGAAGCTAGGGTGCCTCACTCATAGCAGCATGCTGGATTCCAATCCCTCAATGGACGCTCCCGTAGAGAGTTAGCCTTCCTCTTAGTCTATCCATCTCACATGCCGCGAAACTTTCTTTGTTGAAAACACTTGGCCCGGAGGAGGGCACAACCATTGGTTTTGCGATCTTGCTCGGACACTCTAGCTTCTTGGGGTTTCTTTCCTTGCTCCCTTGATCATACTACACTAAATATATCTCTGCAACTCTCCCTTAGATCAATCCTGCGCTCCCTTACAAGAAATGCATCCCATATGCTGCACGGTTGTTATTTTTGCACATGCGTTCTCCCTTTCTGTTGCTATTGCACACATTATCAATACCATGCACCTGGCTTACCTTTTTCCTGATAGATGTGTCGTCATTCCTTGTTGAGGCCAAACAATAGAAGGTGTGTTCCTATATGACTTGAGCATGCGTTATACATATGCCTTAATCTATTACGTTAGGTAAGTCTTGTTGCGCCTCCTTCTAACCGGTAGTCTTGATGCGACTACCCTCTTCTATGCGAGGTAAAGTGCTACATTTCATCATTCCCAACTATGGCAAAAACCATAAAACCATGCGTTACCTTACCTGAACATGCATTAGATGTGCACATTAATATTTTCGTTAGGCATGGATTTTTAGTTTTGTGTTAGCTATTGTGTTACCATGTGCCTAATTAAAATCAAGTACACAGCTCCTGTGTTCCCTTGCACCTCCACCATTTGTGAACCTTGCACCTCCACCATTTGTAAACCTTGCGCCTCCCTCCTGTTCTTTGGTGGCGGTTCTCATTCTACATGTTTCAATGATCTGCATGTCCTTGATTTGCATACTATGGAGTGATCAAAACCACAACTATAGGGTTATCCGCCAACTCCTAGGGATGGACATGCAAAGCAACAAACATACATCATATTGTTTCAGATATCAGCAACAACACTTTTTGGTTTCTTTTCTTTAGGTTGCTGCCACACATTCTAGATGACATTTTTGGTGGATACCGTCTCCTTCGGATTCCATGGCCTTTTTATAGGGACCCATTCCCTCTTTTTTCTCCAGCGATCATGCACATATCTGAAAGTTATTTTAAATAGCAGTTCACAGGTGCAAGTAGTTTTTGTTCAAGCTCAATGCTGGTTTCATATTTTTGGTTCAGTTTTACTTTGCAGCAGTATTAGTTCTCTTTTAGTTCTATTTTTTCTATTTGTCAAATCCTATAGCAGTACTCTACAACACTTCACAAATTTTGTTTGCGGAGAGTTCCTTCATGAGTTTTGAGGTATCTTCCAGCTTTTTGTTTCACTTAAGATCACACCCTTCTCAGGGTTCCAGTATCAGTGTTGGTGGATACACAAGTTTTCTATCCCAACGGGCGCACAGATCTCCACCACCAAGAGAGGAGGCTCACAGATCTAAAATCCTACAGATCTCTCCCTCTAGTTCATTTGCACATGGTCAACAATATGTACAACAACAATTTCATGGGGATCCCCACTTGCTCACATCTTACACCATATACACATCCTTCGGATGTTTATCCAATTGCAACATGGCTCGGCACCTCTTCTACATTTGGCTTCTCCTCTTTGCAAGCATGGCTTCCAACATCAACTGGGAGGAAAGAAAGTAGGGAGGCTCATTAGAGGAAATTTCAACTCAAAATGGGCCTCCTAAGGAAAATAATAAAATAATATTTATTAATTTTGGAGGAAGAAAAGAAAAAAACTACTTTTTTTGTTCGTAATTTCGACATATCTCCTTGTGTTTGTACTCAAATTACGATCGGGAGAGCTCGTTGGATGTGGAATTAAATTACGCATCCAACGAGTACCAACTTAGCATACTTTTGATGGACCTCTCTACCCCAAAAACAAGAAATACCTAAAAAATGTGATGATGACATCATCATCATGTTTTTTTTCAGGTATTTTGTGTTCATCATCATCACATTTTTCAGGTATTTCTTGTTTTTGGGGTAGCGGGGTCTGTCAAAAGTATGTTGAGTGGGTACTCGTTGGATTTTTAATTTAATTCCGCATCCAACTATCTCTCGTGGTCGAAATTTGAGTAAAAACAATAGGAGATATGTCGAAAATACAAACAAAAAAAGTAGTTTTTTTATGATACCTATCCCCAAATTTATATTAAAAAAGTGTTTAAGACCTATACGGTATTTCAAATTTAAAGCAATTTCATTGTCTAACACATGATGACATGGAATTCAAATTAGGATTAAAAGGCCCATTTTGAGTTGAAATTTCCCCTAATGTTCCACTTCAATCCGGAGGAATGATTTGTATGGGAGGCCCACGNTATATAACAAAAAATTTAAATTTTAAATAAATAACAAATTTAAATTACAATTTTATAAAAATTCGGCAGCATTTCAAACATATTTAACAAAAAACACTAACCTAAAAACATGTATAACAATGATTTTTTTTTTAAAATTTAACCTAGAATGTTTAAACTTAAAAAAAAAACGTAAAATTCGATTTAAATTTCAAAAAACTAGTTTAGGATGTTACCTCTCTGCTCTGACTCCATCGTGGTGAAAGGTAGGTTGTGATTGGGTGGTTTGTGGCTTACGTTGTAGCTCGGTTGAGGTCTGTGGGTTGCACTAGCTCGATCAAGGTCCGTTTATGTGGAGAAAATGCCAAAAAGAGGCTACGGCCTTTTTATCACTTTTTTTGCACAGTGACCTCGATCGAGGTATGTAGCTCGATCGAGGTCTTAACACCTCGATCAAGGTTTTCTTAAACCCTCAATCAAGCTTCTGCTAAACCCTGGATCGAGGTGCTGACACCTCGATAGCCCTCGATCGAGGAGTTAAGACCTTGATCGAGGGTTTAAAAATTGCTTGAGCGAGGTACATTTTTGTGTTTTTGCCAAAAGCACCTTGCCAAAAAGTGTAACCCAGCTCCATGGATGCACCCTGTAATGAAGTTGATCTTCGTGGATATTTGTGATATTTGATAATTTGATCTCATCTCTATTTAAACAGATTATGAAGAAGACAGTGGTTTGATCCTTAGGGTTCGATCCCCCATATATTAAAACTACGGTGGAACAAATTGAAAATAATAGAAGCATTCAGTTGTGTCTCGTCTCATTTTGTTTGTTCTTTATGTTTAATCTTTCATTTCGCCATTGCAATCTAGTTTTATTATTAAGTTAGTTGTTCTCTTGTAGTTGTAATGAATATTTCATCCTCTAATTTTAAGATATTAGTAAGAATTGTAGTTGTGATTGTATCTCTCCTCTATCCTTCCTTGTCTCAAGACTTTCATTTAGTCCATGATGTGATTGGACCATGCTAGATCTAAAATTTTGATTGATGAAGTTTTTAATTGTTTCTTGTTTCTTGACTTAGCTCCTCAGTGACATTGAGTGTAGCATGCTCTACCCTTATGATGGATATTTATTGCCAAGAAGTGAATAATGAATATTAACATACCTAATACTATGAGATTTATCTAAAGAAGGAATCTTCCCATTTGAATTCTACATGTCTACTTCGTCTCATGTTTGTGACCATTTGACTCCATAGCCTAAATGATGGGCACCCACTGCCACAAATTCAACCTATATATTTGATATTATATTCTTGCATTTTCATTTAACTTATTGAATACTCGAGGGACAAGGGACATTGATATTGTATTAGGGAAGCCCTCTTGACCAAGAAAAGAGCTAGCTTGTAGTGAGGGAAGTGTTGTTTTGGTGATAGTGGGAAACCTCTTGGATTGCTCTAAAGATTCCTTTATTGGAGGACTTGATGTTTTGCATTGTAGTTTTGAGAGTTAATAAAATGACATTGTTGGCGATGAAAAAGTCAAATTCCTTCGAATTTATAAATATGTTACAATTATGTTCGAACATTCTTTGAATTTTTTATATCTTATCTAGCAACTCCATGAACGCATCATGAGGAATGATTGTATAAAATTGTGAGACTTGCTTATGGTGACTCCACTAGTGGAACAATCATAAATTGTTGGTGGCTAAAAGTGCTTTTGTATCCATGATGTTTGCCAAAATGGTTAAAAAGGAAGAGAAGGTGACTTGTAAGCTTCATGCACATCGATGTCATAATGTCTAGGTAGCAATCACGAAAACACTTAGACAATTTAAGGAGTGGTAAGTGATTTTTTGGCACAAAATATGAGGTTTGGAACAAAACAGAAGCTTGAATATATTTTAAAGGATAACGAGGTAGATTCAAAGCACAAAGACTTAGCAGAGGTATGCATGCCAGATTTTTATAGTAGGAAAGGAAAATATGAACACCAATTTGAAGTAAGGGAATGTAGTTCTCTTGTTTCTCCTGCAAATCATCAAGTATCTTTCTGAGCCACACTATCTCTTTCATTGCTTCAACAACAACCACATATTCTGCGTCTGTTGTCGAATATGTTGGAACAGATTGTTTGTGTGATCTATAAGAGGTGGTTGTTAATCTAAGACTCATTGTGTATCTAGAAGAAGACACTCACGTCTCTTTGTCTCCATCGAATTCTGAGTCAGAGTACCCTATAAGTTTGAAGTCACCCACCTTAGAGTTCTTGAGTCCAAATTCTTGAGTCCCCTTCAAGTATCATAGAAATTTTTTAGCAACATACCAATGTCCTTCACAATATTTGTGCTTGAACCTCGAAAGGATTCCAACAACATATGAAATATTTGGTATGGTGGTTGTAAGGTAGAAAAGGATTCCAACAAGCTGTCGGTGCTTGGTCGCATCCTCAAATTCTTTTCCTTCAATCGACGTGACCTTCAACTTTTGTTCCATTGTAGTTGAGAGAGCATTGCATTTTATCATGCAAAATCTGTTCAACAATTATCTAAAACACTTTTTCTGGGAGATGAATATGTACTTAGGATGTTGAGTAACTTCAATCCCCAAGTAGTAGTGAAGGTGTCCCAAATATGTCATTTCAAATCCCTTCTTCAAATATTTCTTTGTGGGTGCAATATAAATTTCATTGTTCCCTGTCATTAAAAGGTCGTCTACATACACCATAAGAAACACAACATATATTCCCAACGTTCTTTACAAACAATGTTGTGTCATCAAGATTATAATGTTTGAAATTTAACTTCAGAAGATGTTCACTTAGCTTTTCATACCATGTGCGAGGTGCTTGTTTTAGGCCATACAAGGACTTAATGAGCTTACATACCTTGTGTTCTTTCCCTTTTACAACAAAGCCTTATGGCTAAGACATGAAGACATTCTCTTTCAAGTCTCCATTCAAGAAAGTTGTTTTTTCATCCATCTAATGGACTTTCCACCCATTTTGTGTAGCCAAATACAATAAGGTGCATATGGTATCCCATTTTCTTGTAGGGGAGAATGTATCTTCGTAGTCAGTGCCTTCTTTCTGTGCATAGCCTTTCGCCACAAGCCTCGCTTTGTGCTTGTCAAGAGAACCATATAATTTGTATTTTTTCTTGTATACCCGCTTGCAACCAATTTATTTGGTTCCAACTGGAGGGGCAAACATCTTCTAGGTTCCATTCTTTATGAGTTCATAATACTCATTATGCATGGCTTCTTTCCATTCATCACAAGTAGCATCCTCTTCAAAGGAAGTTGGTTCAAAGTTAGTAGATAAATTCAATTCACAATCAAACGAGACATCCATGTCATCACCTGACTTATCTACATCTCCTCCATCTTCTTGTGTGGTTGAACTCCTTATTGCCATATTTCCAACTACATCTGGATGGATACTTTCAAGTGTCTTTGTGGCACATTTAGGAACTTTCTGTGAATCACGGTCCAAGTTGATCGATTGGAGGTGTTTCATTTTCTTCTAGATTTAGTATTCTAATCTTATCAATCACATCCTCCAGTTGAGGCTCTTGTTTAGGTGAAGTGGTGGGAACTTCTTCTTCGTGATTTTTTCATGAGGGGTGTTGGTGCTTTAAAAGGAAATTTTTGAGATTGCTCCAAGATAGGGATCCCCCCTTCAAGATGTGCAATTTCATTATCAACTTCGTAATATGTCTTTAGATGGGCAAATTTCTCCACACGATTAAGCTATTTATCAATAGAGTTGTCATTTTTATTTGTTCAAAAAAAATTACATCTCTTGAAACAACAAACTTCTTGTTTATCTCATTATAAAGACGATATGCCTTGGAGGTCTCTAAATACCCCAAGAAAATGCATTTTCGACTTTGAGCACCAAGCTTGTCTCTTTACTCCTTTGGTATCAAGGCATAACAGGTGGGACCAAAACGTTGAGATGTCTCACCAATGGCATGTGGTCATATCACATTTCATGTGGAGTCTAGTTTTCAAGAGCACGAGATGGACTTCTATTTCTTAAATAAGATGCACACAACATTGCATCATCCAAAAACATCAGTTTTACATTTTTGAAAAACATGATTTAGCGTACCATATTCATTATGGTTCTATTCATTATTTATGTTACGTTGTTTTGTTGAGGGTTGTAAGGAATTGGAGTTTGATTTGCAATCCCATGTTGATGAAAATAGTCTTCAAAAGCATTAGAAGTGTATTCTTTTCCATTATTACTATGAAATGTGCCAATATGAGATTTTGCTTGATTTTCAATCCAATGCATGATTTTTTTTTAATTCTTGAAACGATTCAAATTTTGTCTTTAACAAGTATACCCAACACATTATGGTGTAGTTATAAACAAAGGTCATGAGATATCTATTGCCATTGGTAGAAGGAGTAGGCATGGGGCCACACAAGTCAAAGTGAACCAACTTTAGTTTTTTACATGATTTGAATTTTGACTCTTGAAATGACTCTTTACTATGTTTGCCTAATACGCACAAGCATCACTTTTGTTCATCTTCTTAGGAAAGCTGGGCAAACCAAAGACAACATTCTTTCTCATCAAACGAAGGCTTTTATAATTTAGATGACCATATCTAACACGCCACAACAAACTAAATGACAAATTACCTTCTACATGCTGAGAGAGGTAGGCAAAGTTCTAAACTCTTGCAAATGATCCTTTCAACTTCAATAACTTTTCATCTCCATATCCGATCATGATGACTTGGTTGTCTGAAGACTTTCTTATCTCTGTACAATTCCATCGAACATGTGGATGGAATGACCTTGCTGTTGAATCTACACCAAGGACAACAAGATTCTCTGCAACTCTGGAAGATACTGAACATTCTGTAACAAAAAGTCAAGGAATCAAGGCAGCTTGAGCCTGATGGAACCAATTCCTTTTGGTTTAAGGCTTGATTTGTTTGCAAATCACACTATGCCATCTAAACTTTCATTTAATTCTTCAAAACTATATTTTATAAAGGCCACGTGGGATGTTGCACCAGTACCAAGCATACAACAATCTTTATAAGATTATAAAGATGTGATTTCATTTATTCCATGTTTACAATGTGCAACAAAATAATGAGCATATCCATGAACTTTACCAACCTATTGGCTCTTGCTTTTGTCTTCTTTATGGATACACTCTTCTTTGATGGAGTCCCAAGGGGTCCAACATTGATATACGGCATGTTCATTCCTCCCACAATGCTTACACTTCAAATATAGTCTTTGTTGGTTGTGTAGCCTGATCTTCCATATTCAGAGATGTTATTCAGTCGTGTTTGTACCCCAGGTTTGTAGCGCCCCTGATAAAAAAATTTGGGATGTTTGTTGGCCAATAGTTTTGCGGACCCATGATATTGGGTTAACCGTAGTATTTTCCCATGGTATTTCCCCTATAAAAGAAAATCATTGTAATACGCCTATGGATGGTATGGTATTGTATTGTATTGTAAACAATCCATGTGATTGTGTGAGAGAGACTGTGAGAACGTGAAGAGGAAGTGCAACGGTGTTGCTGTAGGTTGTATTCCTTCATCTTTCTGGATGGTAATAAAAAGACTGACAATTTCTGTGAGGACGTAGCCCATCTCTTGGATGAACCATGTTATATCTAGGTCTCTATGTAATGTGTTAAATGTGTTTTTGCATCTTGTTTAATGATTTAACTATATAGATCTGTTACTGCTCTGCGGTTCTATTTCTAACCGTCTTTTGTTTGACTTGTTTTTGCCCCCTACCTTTGAACTTTCTTCTTCATCGTCCTCTTTTGTTGTTCTTTGCCTTGGAAGATACTTGTGACTAATTCTAAGCAACACAAAGGGTCTTTAGTGCTTCAACTATAGATGTAAAAGAATGCATCTTCTACAAGGGTCAACTTTGTCACTTGCAAATACAAGGTGTTTGGGAAGCAAAGAAGAAAAAATGCCGATTTAAGACTCTACCACCTTATTTACAAAAAATGACAATCTCTTCTATAATTTCCATTTCAATAAACTTTATACACGTCTAAGACTTGCAATATTTTGTGGTGCTTTCAAACAATACAAAAATGATAAGCTCTAGCGTCATTTACATCATATGGAATAGTTGTGTCTATCTTCAAAAACCAAAATACAGTTTTTTCATACCCCTAACAATATTTTATTATATGAATATGCTACGCACTCTAATGTTAGACTCTTCATGATACACATGGTGGTGGAGTTTTTCAGCAAACAAATAATGCATGCATTTACCAGTCTTTAGGGTCATTGGAGAGAAATCACAGTAGCTCCAACGTACAATAGTCTTCAATGCACAACTCATAATTCAAAGGTCTTAGCTCGAAGGTCTTCAAACAACAATCATCCCACAAAGTATCACTTCAGTTTGACACACAAAGTCACCACCAAGAAATAGGGTTACCTAGCATTGATAATGCCATCGTCGTGGGAGAGCCCACACGCACCGAGAGAAGTGAATTTTCAATTCTTTGCAATCACATACTAGAGGTAGCCACACACCAACTCCACGTAGCAAATATGCAATATTACAACTAGGGAATGATACACACCTTCACACAATAGAGAGTGGGAGTCACAACACAAGAGTGTCTTCAAGCAGCACCATGATACACGATCTCTATGCAACAATCATTATCTTTATGCCGCAATCACAATAGTTATGAAAACACAGATGGAGAGTCTAGGGTTTACGCTCCATGCTTCCGGTCCAGCTCCACGTTGTAATTAATGGAGGAGAGGTCGTCAGCTCCAATGCTTCAACAATCTTCCACGATGGTAATGCTATCAATTGCTTCCAATCGTAGGTCTTGTTCATGTGTATGTATCATCTCTTCTTCCACTATCCAATCGTAGGTCTTGTAATTTAAGTCGCGTTCTCTTCTTCCAACAAAATAGCTTCGACTTCCTTCTTATCTACAAAGCCCCTATTCAGCCACGACCAACACTACGCCATTTTGCACACTGATTTAGACTTTGCTCATGGCTCTAAGTTCTTGGCACACCAGTCGAAGATTCGGATGGCACGCAGATTTGCTGGGGTGGAGTGGTGTAGACTAACGCAAGTCATGAATTGGGTATCTTTACATGACGCATAGATTACATGCAGAAAAGGTTGCAGCGAATTGTGGTATGAAGGCTCACCAGAGTTGGAGAAACGTATGTTAAAAATTAGGGCTTGTAGATGCGTTTCATGCCCTCACAGCTCTGAGGACCGAGGAGGACATAGTATGCCGAGAAACGTCTTTGGAATGTTGAGACTAGGCAAACTTTACCAAACCGAGAGCAAGCAGAAAGGCAGACTGCTAGGGCTGAGCAATAGGAGTTATGCCAATCTTCACTAAGTTCTGATACCATTATTAGATATCATAACAAGTAGAAATCACTTATTACATGGGTGATAGGTTTCCATCTTCTGTATTCATATGGAGACTATTGGCCTTCTTAAAACTATTTATAGAATAGGATTATGTTTCCAAAACCTAGGTTAAGGCATTTAAGCCATATGGGATAATGTAGAATAAACTTAATCTAATTAGATTAAACATCACACTATAACTATATTAGTTGTTTTGATATTGTGTTTACCAATTCAATTTTTTGGTTTTAGGTTTGTAATGGTAGGGTTATCACAATAATTTTTTTGAGTCTGCATTGCTTTATGATTTTTGTTAAAAGAGTCAATATTTGTGTCAAAAGAGTTAATATTTGTGGGTTAGTCATGTCATAACAATATCATATGGTCATATAATGGTATTAAAAGCTAGTTCATGTCATAACAATATTATAGGGTCATATCATGGTATCAAAAGCTAGTCTATGTCATAACAATATTATATGGCCATATAATGGTATCAAAAGCTAATTTGAATCAACGAGATGAAGGACTTTTATGGCTAAATTTTGTCTTCCTCATCTTAATGTCCATTTATATAAATCTTATTGCAAATATAAATTAATTACGAAGATAAAATATACATAGATAATGCCATTCAAATTGGTAGTATTTAAGAGACACTCCCATCTGTATAGCATTAGTCTTGATAGTGATGATGTAAGGTAATACTAAAAGATAGAGCATGCATAAATAAGATGCATGATGTGAAAAGACGCATTTTTATTACAATTGTTTGGGGCAATTTTTAGAGATTTTAAAAGTT
Organism: Pseudotsuga menziesii; assembly: GCA_001517045.1. Taxonomy (NCBI): domain Eukaryota; kingdom Viridiplantae; phylum Streptophyta; class Pinopsida; order Pinales; family Pinaceae; genus Pseudotsuga; species Pseudotsuga menziesii. The sequence continues at coordinate 72,080 of LPNX010565766.1, read as the reverse complement.
GTACTTGATATATTCATTTAGAGACATTCTATGAATCCTTAGCACCCTGAAAGGGGGATTGCAGTCCCCGTATGGAGCCAATTGTTAGCCCTTGAAATTGACATTTGGAATCTTTAGCACCCTAGAAGGGGGATTGCAGTCCCCATATGGAGCCAATTGTTAGCCCTTGAAATTGACATTTGGAATCTCTAGGCCCATACATATATTTCTAAGAAATTTACTTGAGGATCTTTCATTGGCCTAAGAAAATTTGCGAAGAAGATATTTTAGGCCACTAATTGTCATTGAATTCAAGATTAAAACTTATGAAAAGATTCTATAATTGCCATCCTTTTTTGTTTTGTGAAATGCTCATTGTTGTAGCATGATTAAACTCCCTCGTTATGGTTCGAGAGGTGTATTTGTAGATGGCTAGAACTTTATGGTTATGTGGGATCCTTGCATACAATTAAACCTTAGAGCCATCTAATCTTGTAGCAAACTTCCTTCCAATTGTTAGAATTCAATGATATGGAAAGTTAGAGTTCCCATCGATCAATGCCTTTGATTGAATTTTGGATGATTTAGAATAATTCATTTTTTTTCAGAAGAATGGGTATATGTATTATATAAAAAAGGAGGTTGTGGATAGACCAAGCAACTAGAATATACAAGTAGCTTCAAAATTTTATAAAAAATTGCTATGTTGATTTGTACCCTTATACTATAGTTCTATGGGGTTTCTAAGAAAACCAAAACATAAAACTTTCCTATCAAACCTATAAATATAATGCCTTACAAAAGTCCCAAGCAATAACATACAAGTATAAACCATATGAGAAGATACATCTAGTCAAATTGGTACCTATTATGGGCTTCTTCCATAAGGACATCTTCATGTTCTTAAGCACGATCACCGTGTGATTGCAACTGTTCCAACTTTGCTTTCGCAGTTTGTTGCACTATTTCCTCTTCTGTTGCTTTGTCCTTAATTAGAACTAAAAAAAACAAAGGTTTCCCTACTGTAGATTGAGTCTCTCGAGAAAAACCCACAATGATATTGTAATGCATGTTGTTATCATTGGTTAATTTGTCTGATAATTTTTATCGATGCTCCTACATATTTACCTCCATTGCTTCTAGTGTTGTTTCCAATTTTTCCACATGGATGCTTGAATAATCAATAGGTTGCCTCATACCCTTTAATTGGGCATTCATTTTTCTCAAGATTTTTGTTTATGTAAGGAAGCCTTTCGTTTCTAGATATTCTTGAACCAATAGTGTTGGCCATGATTACCATTGGGGTTTTAATCCTTCTACACTCCTTAATAGAATGAGTATTTCCAACATCAAACAAACTTCAACAAAGAGGGTTTTCTTATTTGAAAAGTTGAATGCATAGGAAACTAAAATCCAGAGGAGACCATGTATGTGACCACAAGCATCATCACAACAAGGGTTCTTTTCAATGATCTGCTTCATAACTAAGAGTAAATCTCCAAATATCACAACACTTTTTACCCGGTGAGCTTTTAGTATGGTTGTTCCTTGAAGCAAAGCAAACACTCATGCTTGATTGTTAGTGGCAACACCAACCTCCCATGAATGATTGACTTTAAAATGTCCTTTGAGCTTAAGAAGCAACCCCTCGCACTTGTCACCCCTATTTGGATCTATTAGAAATTTGGCAAAACCTCTATGATTGTTGTTCCAACATGCATGGTCCTTGGATCATAGTAGAACTTTGCTCATGCATCAAATTTTAGCTAGATATTTATTGGATATGTATTATGAAAGAGTATTTGTTTGCTACAAGAATGGTATACTCCTTAACTCGCCAATGTTTGTATCTCTATTGTTCTTTTTCTCTTTCCTAATTAATATAATTTTGTAGTTTTTTTATTACTTTATCAAATTATCATTAATTGAGTTCCATATAGATCATTCCCTCGAGCCTCACCCAATGCAACTTTTAGTTAAGACCTCCATATAGATCATTCCCTCTAGCCCCAAACCTAATGCAACTTTTAGTTAAGACCTCCACATTATTAGAAATTTGTAGTGGCATTTCAATATTGTTTATGAGATACTTTTTGGATTTTTAAAAATTCCGATAAGATTTTATCAAAATCATGTTGGATTTTGTAGTGTGATTGAACTCACTCTTCTTAATTCCTAAATTGTATATATAATTACTATTAAAATTTCAATTTCAATTATTATTTTTATTGATTTATCTTAATTTTTTAATTAATATATATATATATATATATATATTTTTGACATAATCCAAGTTAATTACTATTATTATTAATTTCCATCTACACCCAACCTTCCCTCCCTTAGGGACCAAAGCTGATGCAACTATTGACCAAGAGGCACACTCAATATTGAAATAGGTTCTATATAAGGCTCAAGGGCTTGTTAAAAGCTACTAAATATGTTAGGACAATAAGACCATGTAGGGGTGACCTTGACCTAATAATTGAATAGAAGAATATTTGTTGTAGTAGAAAAGAGGCAAAACCACAGTATACACAAATACATACATATAGAGTGTCCAAGGAGGAGGAGGCCACCACCATGGAAGAAGGGAAGGGAAAAGCTGAGATCAGGTAAGCCTTCAAATTTACAGTTTTGGATGTTGTCTCATGTAGATCTCCGCACAATTTAATCCGAAACTCAATGTAATGCACTGCAATGCTAGAAATATTGAGATCCGAAGAGGCATGCACAGAAATCTGCTTTGATTTGAGATTTTTTCGATAACCGGAGAAACCTCAGAAGTCAATGGCGGAATCTCAGACCACCCCATCTTCGGATTCGCGTCTGGGGCTCGTAATAAACCCTGCGCTGGACAAGATCATAAAGAATTCCTCATGGCGTAAGCATTCCAAGCTCGTCCAAGAATGCAAGACAGTGCTGGAGAAGCTCTCTGCCACACAGCCACCCGTGGAGCAGCAAGAACAGCAGACAGAGAGTTCTTCAGTCAGCCCTCTTGTCGACGGGCCCGTTTCCTTCAGCTTGGCCGATGCAGAAATCATACTGCAGCCCCTAATTGTGGCCTGCGATTCGGGTTTCTTGAAAATTGTGGAACCCGCACTGGACTGCATACAGAAATTGATAGCGCACGGTTACATCAGGGGCGAGGCTGATACGACCGGTGGCCCCGAGAGCAAGCTTCTATTTCAACTCATGGAATCGGTCTGCAAGTGCCACGATTTGGGGGACGAGAACATTGAACTCATGGTGCTCAAAACCCTACTTTCGGGGGTTACATCTTCGACGTTAAGGATTCATGGAGATTGCCTGCTGCAGGCGGTGAGGACTTGTTATAATGTTTACCTGGGCAGCAAAAACGTGGTTAATCAGACCACTGCTAAGGCCTCTCTTACACAAATGCTCGTCATAGTGTTTCGCCGCATGGAGGCCGATTCGTCGACCGTCCCCTTGCAGCCTATTGTTGTAGCTGACCTCATGGAGCCCGCAGAAAAATCCAGTTCCGATGTTAATAATACCCTGTTTGTACAGAATTTTATTACTAAAATAATGCAGGATATCGATGTGGTTTTGAATCCGTCTCCGCTGAAATCGATCGGGGGCCACGATGGCGCATTTGATTCTACTGCGGTTGGGGCGACTAATCCGACTGATCTGCTCGATTCAACTGATAAGGATATGCTGGATGCCAAGTATTGGGAGATAAGTATGTACAAGACCGCTCTGGAAGGCAGAAAGGGAGAGCTGGTTGATGGGGGGGATTTGGAACGGGATGGAGACTTGGAAGTTAAGATCAGTAACAAGCTTCGACGAGATGCGTTTTTGGTTTTCAGGGCACTGTGCAAGCTGTCAATGAAGAGTGTACCTCAAGAAGCTTCCTCGGATCCGCTGCTAATGCGGGGTAAGACAGTGGCATTGGAGCTGTTGAAGATTCTTCTTGAAAATGCTGGAGCTGTGTTCCGAACGAGTGACAGGTATTGTAGTTTGTTGTTCTATATTAATTGTGTAATTCTATGGTTTTGCATTGTGTGTTATGTTTCATGGAGATTGAGATGGGATTTGTATCCATTTTCGACCATTGTCTGCAACTTGAGCCAAGAGCCTACTAAGCCTAGTACCCTCTTTTCCTGATTTTTTATATATACAGTTAATATCTGGCATTTCTGTTTGTCTGTCGTGGTATCCTGTTCAACTGCTACTTTCAGGTAGTTTCGTCTACATTTACATTTAGATATAGAAGCTGTGGAAGTTTATTAAAATTCTTTTTGCGGAAAGACTATAAAATCTTATTTTCTCCAGTTCTAGAAGTTTTAAAAATTGTAGGCGCTACTTACTTGCCGCAGGTTGACAGAAACAGCTCCAAATTGATGAAAATGCACAACTTTGACTTTCTTACCGAAAACTACCATTATTTGTTGTTATAATAAAATGCAGGACGCCATTGTCTTGAACATATGCTACTCCCCTGCAGGAAAGTCTAGTGCTTTCTTAAATTAAGTCTGCTCCGCCATTAAACATTTGTAACTGATGTTGCGACAATCCCATATGAAAGGTTCTACCATAAGAACTTCAAATCCAGAAGTAAGACTCCCACATAGGAATCAATTGTGAATAAACATAATTGATGAGGATAGGATGCCATAAAAGGAGAAACCCCCTCGGCTTGCTATAATTCAACAGGGTAATTTATGAAACAAGGTCTTTCTCGTATCAGATCTTATAAGTTGGTACACATACTTGCCCAATTTTGATGCTACTATTTTGTCAGTCAAGGTGCTTAGATTAATCCAAAGATTCCAAACCTGATGCTACTGCTTGTTGCCCAAGGTGAGCCAACCATATCTGCTGTCTTTATATGCCCTAATGGTCCTTAACTGTGTAATCCTATCTCTTCCGTTACCATTGGTGTTGTGGCCATGAAGTCCCTTTGGATGTAGCATCTTATAGATTTTCATGGTAATATTTCGTTATTCTCTAGAGAATATTCGTATTACTGCCTTTTAATTTATGCCCTAGTATGGAATCTTACTTGTTGAGCTAAGAGATTGTTATCTCTTATGATTCGTCCATCAACTGCATTTATATTTAATCTGTTCTTCCGATGATTGTTGTCATATTCTGTACCATGCAATCTGTGTTTGTTTTCGGGTATAGCATCTGATTGTTTGGGTAATATGGTATACTCTAATTTGCCAAATCACTACATTCCCTACGTTCTTTATGTTAGCATGATTGTTTGATACAACCCGGTAGTCACTATTTTTTATATATCTCCAATATAAATTCTAGTTGTGGAGGTCGTATTTTTTTGTTTTGAGATGTATTTGTGTGATGTTCTTTTGTTATTAATTTGTAGGGATATTAAATTTGATCATCCTTGTGTTCATACTTGTTACCAAACAGGTTTCTGGGAGCCATCAAGCAGTACCTCTGCCTGTCACTTTTGAAGAATAGTGCATCACCGCTTATGAACATTTTTCAACTTTCTTGCTCCATTTTTATGAGCTTGGTATCCAGATTCAGGGCAGGATTGAAAGCTGAGATAGGAGTGTTTTTTCCAATGATTGTTCTTCGAGTTCTGGAAAATGTTGCTCAGCCAAATTTCCAGCAGAAGATGATTGTTCTTCGCTTCTTGGAGAAACTTTGTGTAGATTCCCAAATTTTGGTAGACATATTTATCAATTATGACTGTGATGTTGAGTCATCTAACATATTTGAGCGGTATTTTTCTTCTCTTTTGCTCACATCATGTATAGATCCTTTCATTCAATCCACATTATGTTATTGTTGTTCTTTACAGCCCATCTTGTATTTTCCAGTTGCCTGGTACACTTGTTTATGCGTGTCGGAAATTTTGTTTTGGTATTTTGTCCTAAGCCAAATTATTTTACAGGTGCTTTTGGTGACTGTTTGTTATGCCCTTCAAGGCACATTATTGTAGGTTTGGAATGTGACTGATCGCCAGATTTGCTGCAAGCAATCTATTGTGTGCATTGTGATTGTTTAACTCCAGGTTTTTGCAGGATGGTCAATGGGCTTTTAAAAACTGCTCAAGGTGTCCCTCCTGGTTCTGCCACGACATTGTTACCATCTCAGGACACTACCATGAAACTTGACGCCCTTAAATGTTTGGTAGGGGTGTTGGGATCAATGGGAGATTGGATGAATCGGCAATTACGGATTCCAGATTCCCAGTTTATGAAAAATATTGATTCTGAAGATGTTAGTGTAGATTATGCAAATGGTGCACCTTTGGCAAATGAAGGTGGGGAGGAGTCTGTGGATGGCAGGGAGCACCATCCTGAAACAGGTAGTGAAATATCAGAGGCTACCACATTTGAACAACGCCGTGCATATAAACTAGAACTTCAGGTCAAGATGCTACCCTTCTGTACTCTCTCACCTCTTTTTTTTAAGTATTCGAGATATGTTATAAATACCTTATAGAATTCCCCCTAAACAATTATGGAAATCAATAATTGAACTGGATACAGGAAGGTATATCTCTCTTCAACCGGAAGCCACGCAAGGGCATTGAATTCCTTGTCAATGCAAAGAAGGTCGGAGACTCACCTGAGGAGATAGCTATTTTTCTAAAAAATGCATCTGGTTTGGACAAGACCTTGATTGGTGACTATTTAGGGGAAAGGGATGATTTTTCTCTGAGGGTGATGCATGCATATGTTGACTCCTTTAATTTTGAAGGGACGGAATTTGATGAGGCATTAAGGACCTTCTTAGAAGGCTTCAGATTACCTGGAGAAGCACAGAAAATTGATCGCATCACAGAAAAGTTTGCAGAGCGCTATTGTAAGTGCAACCCAAAGGCTTTCACTAGTGCAGACACAGCTTATGTTCTTGCATACTCTGTAATCATGCTCAACACTGATGCACATAATCCAATGGTGAAGAATAAGGTATGCCTTTTTCATCCTGTGCAATTCATTGGCACCCCCCATGGACCATCAGATTTCAATGTTTTTTGGAACCATCCTTTATCCAATTGCCTCTTTCCTAACTTGCAGTGTCATACAGATGTCAAAGGCAGATTTCATACGGAATAATCGAGGCATAGATGATGGAAAAGATTTACCAGAAGATTATCTCGGATCCTTGTATGATCGTATTGTGAAAAATGAAATCAAGATGAAGGATGATAATTTGGTGCCACAAAATAAACTCCCTACAAATGCAAACAGAATTTTAGGTCTAGATGGTATACTAAATATTGTAATTCGTAAAAGAGGGGAAGAAAAAGCTCTGGAGACGAGTGATGATCTTATTCGGCACATGCAAGAGCAGTTCAAGGCAAAAGCTAGCAAGTCTGAGTAAGTGCTTTTAAAATTTGTCCTGATCAATGAAATATTCGAGATTGAGTCTTTTGAATAGACTGTAACAAAACGCCTTGCTGTGGGAGTTGCAGGTCTGTCTATTATGCTGCTACAGATGTGGTAATATTAAGATTCATGGTGGAGGTTTGCTGGGCTCCAATGCTAGCAGCATTCAGTGTTCCTCTTGACCAAAGTGAGGATGAGGTGGTTATCTACCAGTGCCTTGAAGGTTTCCGTAATGCAATTCATGTTACCTCTGTCATGTGTATGCAAATGCAAAGAGATGCTTTTGTGACTTCTTTGGCAAAGTTCACATCCCTTCACTCTGCTGCTGACATCAAGCAGAAAAATATTGATGCAATCAAGGTTAGTAGCTCCCATCTACTTGTAGCTCCTCATCTTTGAAAATGCAGACTTTTATTTGGAGAAGAGTTTGGAATAGAGAGAAAGGGTTGAATCTGATCTTCAGGATTTTTGGGAAATTCAACCAAGATGTGGAAAAAAGATTAAAGGCTAATGCATTCATGCAAAGTAGTTAACTTCTAGAATGACTTCAGTGCAGACTAGATAAAATGAAGCATACACATATTTTTCAAATTTCAAAATCTGAGAAACATTGTATGGCTTCAGCTTGATTAGATGTTTTACAAGTCAAATATACTTTACAGAATCACTGTGCACCTCTTGTTTTTACTAATATTTATGCATGTTGAATTTTTTGTTTAGCTTTGATCTTTAATCTTTAAATCCGGAATTACTGAGTGCTTGAAACAATTTGAACATTCGTACACATAAGCAATCACACATAACACAGTATTTACCCCGGGGAAAACCCTCAGAACAATGAGGGAGAAAAACCCTAGCAAATCTCCAAACTTCCAAAGTATAAATACTGATAGATAGCAGAGAATGTCTTTTACAATAGCAGATTTCTTTCGGCACCCCAGGTGCAAGATAAGAGAGAATCAATACCCCAGGTGTTATCACGGAGCAAGAGAGAATAGAGATGGAAGGAGTTTTTCAGCAGTATGCCCAGCATACCAGTCAATTCGCACTAGTGAACTCTGTGCTCTCAACCATTCGCCCTTTCAACACTGAAGAGCAAACCTTGCACACCAATTCACACTTTTTGCATTGATAGGCAAACCCTACACACTAATTCCGCCTTTTTCCTTGGATGCTAGTAAATTGGATCACCGGATTGATTTCTACATGGCCAACTCGCAATATAACATATGCTTGGCCAAATACATCATACACTCACTTCAGAATGGACTCATACTTAAACTGGATGCTATATCACTTAGTTAGGATTAACTTAAGTGTCGTCATGCAAATACTTAGTTAACTTAAGTGTTGTCTTTCAATTTATCTTGAGTGTTGCAACTTAAGTGTTGTCTTTCATTTTAACTAAAGTGTAGTCATGCAAAACACTTTAGTTAACTAGTTTATTATCACTAGTTAACTCCTTTAACTGAACACCTTCTTGATTGCATCACTGGAGTGATCAAACTGAGTTCTCTTTACATTAATTGAAGCTTGCATTGTTTTTTTTTGACCATGCGAACAACAACCTCCCAAGAGTATATCCAACATCCCGCAAGCCAGATATACCAGTAACTTGTGACTTAGCAAAGGCCGAGATGTCCCGGGCCCACCAGGGTGAGCCTCCATCCCAGGGGTCGCCTACCCTTTGAGCCTTGTAACAACGGACCAATGAACAACCCTAACCCCCACCGGTTTTGAACTTGTGACCTCCAGGGAGATAACACACGTTCTTAAACATTAGGCCCACTCAGGTGCTCAATTGAAGCTTGCATTGTTAATATCACTGAAGTTAACAAACTTAGTTCTCTCCATATTAACTGAAGTCAGTAGCGTGTGCAATTCGAATTCTCTATTTCTCTATGCATGCTATTGTCGAAGTTTTAAGGTTTTTCATAAAATTGACAAACTTGTACTTTTAATGCAGATTTAAACTGTAAAGAGATGCTAAAGTAAGAGATGCAACAGTAGTAAAAATCTATCAATAACCAACATAATTTTCATCTCTTTGAGCTTTAACACTCCCTTAAGGATCATTGTGTTAAAGTTTGGGTTTGAAACAAAATGTATAGCAATTGCAAAATACACAATTAATAAAACAATACTAGTATAATCATGGACAACAATACATTAATCTAACTAACAAAACAAATAGAAATAAGTCTGAGTTGGACCTTTCTTATACTCAGAAGACTTTCAGATTAGACCTTGTCTCTCAGCGACAAGTCACTAAATGGAACAAATCTGATCCTTACTTAAGGGAAAGGACATACCCAAGAGAGAGAGAGAGAGAGAGAGAGAGAGAGAGAGAGATTGTAGGATAGGGTTAGATAGGTACAGTAGGCACAACCGTAAAACACATTCAAGATCAACCTCAAGATATTAATTAGGACAACCAACAAGTGTCCAACAATCTAGGGCAGTCACATAATAGTTGACATAACCAGTGGCTCATTCAAATTTCAAACAACCCATACACATATATAGACCATCTAAAAAATCCAACACAGGGAGTGACTACCTCAAACAACCCAACACAGGTATAGACCACCCCAAACAACCCAATACAGGTAGAGACCAACTCAAACAGCCCAACATTGGGAAATGTTGCTGCCTAAAACACTCTTGGACACGGGTGAGTCTCCCAACCGCTAGGTGTGTTCTTGAGGGAAACCCAATTTCACCTTGATTCCTAACTCCTCCGTTTAGACCCAACTCCCTAAAGGTCAAGGGGGGTAGTCCCTACTTACTAAGTTCTTTTTTGAAGAATGTTTTCTGGGAGTTGCAAATTACAAAAATGACAATCAATTTGCAGTGATGCAAATATTTCAATGTCAAACAAACCCTTTAACAATCAACCAGTAATGTATGAAAGAGAGAAACAATCAAATAATCAAAATGACCAGTGCCGTCTCTACTCGGGCTATGGAGTCACAATAATCATCTTCAAATATTTTTCCTAAAGTATCAACTCATTTACTTCAACAAATATTCAAGAACATGATGACTTCCAATAAATGGGTAATTTAAAATAAAGTGATTGCAAAGTAGAGAAATGTAAAGGATTGTAACAATGTTCCCACCCAAAGAAATAAATGTTTAGGGAAACAACCCTTTTACCCACAAGGAGAAGCAATCAAACTTTTATCTCTCTCTCAAGGTATGTGGTCCATAAGTGTTCCATATAATAACTGGAAGTTTTATCATCACCATATAAGGAAGGTCCAAACTGGATGATCTGATCCTTTGGTCCTCTTCACTGCTCCTAAAGGTCAAGTGCTAGTGACATCATCAAGGGGTGGCCAGTCCCTTGAAGAAACAACCTAGCTCAACCATTTAGGAGAGGAGGGCATCACACATCTTCATCTTGGTTAACTGACCAAGATCCACCTGGTTAACTGACCAGGACTACACTTGCAGGTCTTGCTTGGTCCTAGACCTTAGAATCTTCCTGGTCCCAGACCAAGATGTCTTTGTCTCAACGCGCAGGATCTGTTTGGTCCTTATGACCAAGCACTATCTAGTTCCCGACCAAAATTCCCTAGAGATAGATAGGGGCCCTGGTCACATGCTAGGGACTTTGCCATGGCATCAACTTGCATGGTCCTAGACCAAGAACCCCAGTAGATTGCTGGGGGCCCTAGGGTACCTGTAAGGGACTTACTCTTCCTGGTTAATTGACTAGGAACCCTAATTAGTTGACTAGGGTGCCATTCAGAGAATGACTCTCGTGGCTACACTATCATCAAAAGAGGCATTCTCATCAACACTAAGCTTGTTTCGAAAGTATCCAGAGTTTGACAGAGGCTTAGTAAACACATCGATAATCTGTCTACTTGCCAGAACATAATGCACCATGTCCTTGACATAGGGATACTTTCTCTTGATGTGTTCTGACCTGTCATAGAATACAGGATTTTCTAAGAGCTTCAAACAACTCTAAATGTCATTAAGAAGCTTGATCATATAGATCCACTTGGAAGTTATAACTGACTTCCCTTGTTAGCTAAGAACCACTTTCCACACGTCATTTAGCATCTTCCAAACTTGTTGTTTGGTTGCCTCCTCATAAGTGGAGGATTCTGAAACAATGACGTGGCTAATCTGAGATATCAAACCAGAGCAACCTTGAAGCCTCTCAATAGGCTTCTTAAAGAGATCAACTGAAGACTCCCTGCCCTCTTTCCTTTGCTCATTTGAAAGGGATGACTCATGGACTGGGCTCACTTGCATGTCTATCATTGGGAGGCTCTTTGAATAACTTTCTTGAGGGAGATCACATCTTTACTTTGCAATCTCATTATGTTGGAGATTGAGGAGCATAGTTGGCTCCCTCTTGATCTTTGAAATTACCAGTTATTCCACTCTACTAAGGAACACACCATCAATAACAAATACCTGGCATATTCTCTTTTGTTGACTCTATGCTGACACTTGGGAGGATGAACATCTAGAACAATTGATCCTGCATCCTCTGGGGCCTCTTACTCCCTCTGTATCTGAGCACTCAACTCCTCTGGAACTGTGTATTTGAGTCTGAGCATAAATAGGATATGCAGACTTCATCACTTGTCATCATTGCAAGTAACATCCTCCTCCTCTTGTTGATCTTTCCTACAAGTTAAGATTGGTTCGATTGTTAACAATAACCAATATCCAATTCATATATTCACATAGTCTTAGCATCCATCCATATACTAGGCAACTGTCTAGATGCCATCAAGAGCATATTTATCTCGTATATGCAACATGTCATAAAAATATGTTTCACCATGACAATACAAAGAATCAAATGAGTTGGCATATAAAGTCCTCCCTCTTTATATTCTCCCTTATGCGGAAGTCACAATGTGCATCTTTGAACTTGTCATTATATTGGACATGTACTTTTAAAGTGTGCAATGGCATCATCATCATATCATCCTTATGCAGTATCACACATTCATTAGCATAATCTAGATCATAACCCTAGATATGAGAAATGGTCATGATAATTTCATATATGGATGAACTCTAAACTTCTTTGCACTTGCATACTTAAATCACATTGATCAATGATTCACAAAACTCTTTACATAGTAAAATGTTCAAACTAGAAGATCAGGCAAGCCCATGATTACTAAAGATCTAGGAAAGATATAAACACATAAAGAGTTAGTTAGGCTCCTTGCTCACCTAAGAAAAAATACATATTTGAGTCAAGCCTTCTGAGATCGATAGTTATACCTCTTCAAGGGATCATCAAGTCCATAGCTTGCTAGTTCCATTAGGTCATAAACTAGTAGAATCATTGGGGTTGTAATAAACACACCCTTGTATGTGTCCATCCAACTTTGATTAATACATTGTTCCTCATGTTCAAACCCTTACGTTAGGATCTATCTAATTCTGATAGGTTGCAAAATCAGATTTAGCTACAAGCCCTAAGCTCTTATACAATGTTGAAGTTTTAGGGTTTTTCATAAAATTGACAAACTTGTACTTTTAATACAGATTTAAACTGTAAAAAGATGCTAGAGTAAGAGATACACCAATAGTAAAAATCTAATCAATAACTAACATAATTTTAATCTCTTTCAACTTTAACACTCCCTTAAGGATCACTGTGTTAAAGTTGGGGTTTGAAACAAAATGTATAATAGCTGCAAAATACATAGCAATAAAACAATACTAGTATAATCATGAACAACAAGACATTAATCTAACTAACAAAACAAATAGAAATAAGTCTGAGTTGGACCTTCCTTATACTCAAGAGACTTTCATATTAGACCCTTTCCTGAGGGCAAGGACATACCCGAAGAGAGCGCGCACGCGCGCGAGAGAGAGAGAGAGAGAGAGTGTTGTAGGATAAGGTAGTGTGAAAAGGCCTTGATATTTTGTAAAAAGTGAGTGTGAGATCATATATATAGATCTCCTCACTTTCATTTTAAAAACATAACTTATGGGATAATACACTTTGCATCTATTTTACCCTTCAGGGGCTCTTTGAAGGGAGGCACATCTCTAGAGGAAGATCTTTTTTTTGGGTTTGATAATGAGGCTTGGTGTTTCTATTGGTTTGATGCTCTTCATTAAGGTGATATTGGATTTGTTTGCTTAACACATGCACAAGTGGTTATCAAGAATTACATCTTGATTGCTCTTTGCTATTGGTTGATGAATGATGTTATGTTTAGGGACTGAATGGTAGCCATTGGAGCTACATTTTGTATCTGGCTAGGTCTTCTTCAACCTTTAGGCACCTTAACTTTGAGAGTACGTTTTCCCCAGGAGTACTTCTAGGGCTAAATCCTTAGAACTCTAAGAGTAGAAGTAAACCTAGGTTAGTCTCCTCTAGGTTTTGCTAGTCTATTCTTGGACGCCCTAGGTTAGGGTAAGGTAGAGCTAGGGTAGTCCGTTAGGTTTTCAAACTTCTTATTTCCCTTTGGAACCTAGTCTAGGGTTAGTTTAGGTTAGTTTTTAGGTTAGCACAAGCCTAGGTTAGGGTTAGTTCTTCCCCTAACTAGCGTTGCCCTAACTACAATCCCAAAACAGTCCTTAAGGACTGCTTCTTTATCCTTAGCAACCTCCTCTCTTCACCTTCGCTGCCCTAACAACCTTCTCCTAGC
>LPNX010565766.1:1487-56913 GCA_001517045.1 Pseudotsuga menziesii | reverse complement strand
ATTTGAAAGTTTTAAACAAATTGTACCTGGCATCCTTGTGGTTCTATCCTAGACAGCCATGTCATAGCCAAAAGTGCCACCTGACATCCTATAGATCTCCATTTGTCTAGAAATCTCTGCTCGCTTAGAGGGAGTTAACACCATCCTTTGAACACACTGGAGAAAGCCATCCATGACCTCAGCATCAAACTAAAAGCCACATGCATAAGAGAAAGCAGGGTTGAGGTAGAGCCCTGCTGCATGAATGGGACGATGGAGAGTATTATTCCATCGTTCATCGATCACACTCCATAGTTCAGCTCGTCTTGTGAGTCCCACCTCCCTCTTGTCCTCATAGTAGCGATGGATAGCTTCCTTGGCCCTATCCATGGCCTCATACAAGTAGCCCATTGCGGGCTTTTCACCATCAACCAAACGAAGAACCTTTACCAAAGGTTCACTAATGGCACATACCTCCTCCAATCGTGCCCAAAAAGTCAAATCAAATTGCACCATTCGAGCAATGGCTTGCCCATCTTGTTTGGTGCTATAGACACAAGATGCCCACTCATCAGAAAGAAACATCTGCTGCAACTCCATCATAACCTTATGCATAGACTGAAGAGAAATGAAGGAAGTGGCGAATCGTGTGATTGCAGGCCGCATCAACTCCTTGTTTCCCGTGAAGCGTTTCATAAGTGAAAGAACATATGTATGATTATATATATATATTTTGTCACATTCCGAGCTAAATCAATGACTTTTTTGATCCAAGGAAGTTTTGCCATGTCCTCTAGCATCAAATCAATGCAATGGGCAGCACAAGGAGTCCAATACAAGCTTTCATACCTCTCCATAAGCATCCTCCCAGCAGCAACATAACTGGCAGCGTTGTCCGTAATGACTTGGACAACATATTGTGGCCCTATCTCTTGGATAAACTTATCCAACAAATCACATAATAAGCGTGCATCTTTAACATAGGGAGATGCATCGACAGATTTGATAAAAACTGTCCCCCTGGGACAACTGACCAAGAAATTGATAAGGGATCTGCCCTTCCCATCAGTCCATCCATCCGACATAATAGTGCAACCGGTGACCGCCCATGACTGTTTGAGCTCATCTAATCTCCGGGTGCAATCAACCTTCTCCTCATCAAGGAGTCTCCCTCTCAAATCATTATAGGAAGGCCCCCTATAATCTGGACCAACAGTGCCAGCAGCTTCAAACATGGCATGATAGTAGGGGTTGTTTTTGGCGATGTTGAAAGGCACATCACCCCATAGAAAACATTTTGTCACAAGTCTATCCGCCTCATCCTTCTCCCTTTGTTTGAGCATGGTTCGAACAGAAGGTTGCCTCGAATGCGATGCCACATAAGGTGAGGCTGAAGAAGGCATAGTGGAATGTGGGGGTCGTGTAGATGAGGAGAAGGAATGCATGTCACTTGTGCCCCCCATGGTTCGTGACTGTGTTCTAGATGCAAGTTCGTGTCTGAATTCCTCTTTCTCGTCCCTCTTCTTAGCCATGTCAAGAATGGATTGGTTTGCAATCCGCATCACTTCTGGGGTAACAGCAGGACAAACATCCACTTCATGCCCAACAATTTTGGCAAGGTGGTATTTCAAGCGGCTAATTCCACCAGAAATATCCTTCCCACATAGTTTGCAATTCAACTTTTGCCGATTATTAGGGTCAATTGGTTGCCCATACTCCCACATTGGATCCAATGGCTTTGGCATTGTGTCCACTGTCACCTATGCCACATTGCCACAGCAAACAAACAAAAATGAATCAATTTTAAAATGTTCTTCTTTAAAATTTTGATTCTTGAAAACAATGAAATTATTAAAAATTTAAACCATTCAAACTTCAAAGAAATGGGAGGGTGGCCTACCTAAAACCCTATAGGCTATGATTGTAATGGCAAATCTACACCCTACACTAAATCTAAACCTAAAGCCTACCTTAAATCTACATTAACCAACAAATCTCAAACAAAATAAAAAAAAATGAAAGTTTAAAGTTAAGAATACATACCTGATTAATTGCTATGGAAACTTGATTGCCCCCTTCCTCTCTTGTAGAAAATCGCCCAAGATCGCCCAAATCGCCAGAGCTCCACTTCCTCCAAGCCAAAATGTCCAAATGAATGAAAAAAACCCGGCCGCGGACTCTTATCGGCGATTTTTTTAAATTTTTGGGCAGCAGGGCGATATATTCCATCGAATCGCGATATTATCGGAATGTATCGCGATATATTGAAAATGTCGAAAAATGTCGCGATAAATTAGTGGCGATATATCGCCGACCCTATCATCTCGCGATATATCGCGATGTCGGCGATATATCGCCGATATATGTAACTATGCTCCTAGCACCCCTGGTAGGTTTCCTTAGGACCTTAACCTACACCTCTACCCTTGCTGCTGCCCTCCACCATCTCGGGTGCTCCCATTCCCCTTGATTCCTAGCCTTGGGTCTGTTTTAAGGACAACCTTTGGGCTTCTCCTAAACTTGGGTCTGCTATTATTGCAACACCCTTCCTTTCCTCGAGGCTTGTAATAGACCCACTTTCCTTGTGTCCTCTCACTGTTGCAACTTTAGCAGTCCTCATCCCTTTGCTTTGGTGGTTACCTTGACCTCCCTTTGTGACAACCCTTCCTTAACCTACAGGGCTGCCCTTTTATAGTGGCAACTCTCCCAACTACTTATACCTTTGTCTTTACGTTGACCTTCCTAGCACCTGCACACAACAACTGACAAATGGGTAATATCCACATGTAACAAGCTTTGATTATGAAAACATAAACACTTAGCTAGGGTATTGTATATATAAAGCACTGAAATGTCACCATACTACTGTATTTACTAAAAGTCTAAATGCATACAGTCTGCATACAACTATATAACCACCTCAGACATTTGTTAGCTATCACAAATATAAATGGTTCCACTAGTTGCACATACAATCAATGTTTCAATGCCACAGTGAGTATTAATCTATGATTGATATTGTGATTATGCTGCTGTTCACACTTTGTTTCCTAATGATTAATGCTGATTACAATTAAAGTCTAGGACTTGTTGACCACCAAAACCAACTAGGTGGACAATGTTGTACCATGCACATGTTGTATGTGCCTTGAAGATAAGAATGAAGTACTTAATGATTATATCAAGCGAGACAACTCTTCTTCTCTTCTTCTCTCTATGAAATTTTCGCACCCCTGCAGGGGATTTTGTAAGGATATGTCAGCATGAAGGTCTAGTTTTTTGTAACTTAATCACTTAAGATTTAGTCATTAGGGAGGTCCTTTAATCGAGTGTTTTTTCACTTGGATAATTCAATTTTTTTTTTAGAGATTTTAATTATTTGAGTTTTTCACTCAAAATTACTTCCAAAGTGGTGAAATGTGTTCTAGTGATCGAGTCCATGCGGTGATTGGGGTCGATGACTGTTCTATATTACCATGCTAGACATTATCTAGAGTCTTGCGGAATTTCATCATGTTTTGCATAGGCTTTTTTAATTTTTGGTCATTAAAAATTGTCACTCAAGACAATTTGTTGTAATGTAAAAGATGACTACTTGGTCATTTTTAATGTTGTCTAGGGGAATGGGTACTCAAGACAAATGGCAGGAGACCCCCTACACCCTTGGGCATAGTTCGAAGTCATACGGACAAGTATTACTATGGTTTTGGTCACTTTTGCCCAGGTCAGTCATGGAAATCAGGTAATTGGGCGTTTAATTAGAGAGCCAAATTTTGGAAAAGTGACTATAGTCACTTGGGGTGGCCAAGTAAAGGCTCTAATGTTTATATTAGGTTCCTAAGATAAATTTAAGACCCAAAGGGCCCCCCCCAAGCAAGCATGTAACAAGTTTTGAGTTGCCCAATCTATAGGGGGTGTGCCCTCCTCTCTTTGATTGGTTGGGTGAATGAAAGTCAATGGGAGGGGCTCCATTATGGTGGTTCCTCCCCACTTGACATCGCAATAAGGTTAAAAGCATTAAAATGGGAGTTTCTCTCCCCGTATTTGAGATCCCAAATCATGGTTTTTCCCTCCTTAAGCAAATTCGCCCCCTCTCTCCCTTGTGACACTTGTCTAGCATGCAAAGGGCCTCTCTCTTTCATTTTTGCTATTTAAGGAGGGCATTCCTTCTCATTTAGGCTGGATTCACTTTTGCTCTTTCTTCATTTTGCTCATGCTCTCTTGCTCTCTCATTCTCCCATTGCTCCCATTCTTGCTCTCTTGCTCCATTCTTGTCCGAGAGGAGCCATTGTATTTTCAAGTTTGGATGATAATAGAAGAAATCTTTGGAGGAAGTACAGTCCATGCATTGTGATTGAGGTGATGTTGTTCCATTCTTGGTTCGTTTTGTAGTTGGAATCTCAAGCAAAGTTTTTTGCTTGAGAATAGTATTGTAATAGTTTTGTTGCATGCTATGTGGGTTGTTTGCTTAGAATTTGGGAAGTTAAAGTATTTCTAGCTTAAATATTTTGTTTCTCAAATCTTTGTGGATTTCTCACTCCATTTGCATTGTTGAGCTAATTTTGTTATAGGTTTCCCCAGTTTGGAGAGTGGGATTCCCGGGTGGGATACTCCATTGTCCATCAAATTTTGAAAAGGACTTGGCATCTTTACTAACATTGTTATTCTTATTGCAGCCCTTAATACTTCATTTTGCACTCAAATATTATCATTTTTCAAGTTTTAACATGCTAGTTTTGCCTTAGAGAAATATCTGATTTTTGCATGATTTTTTTTGAGTTTGTTTAAAACTCATTTCTATCACTTTTGTGCTATAATAACTTGCTGTTTTGTATAGGTTTCTGATCTCACAGGGGGAGGGAATGCTCAAGTTCAGCCACGACTAGGCACCAACAACACCCAAAAGGGTTTACCTCAAGTCCCTCGCAAAAAACGGTTAAAAAATCACTCTTTCTCTCTCATTTCTTAATAAATATTAGTGCTGAAATCTACATTTTTGTAACAAGCCCAAGAGAGTCTCTTGGACTTGAGTTTGTTGTGCTTCATTTCAAGTTTTTAGTACTTAGTGATTTTGGTTTCGGTTGCATGTAAGTGAAGTGGCTCTTCCCATCCTTGCATGACCTTGTAAGTTGCTTGGATTTAGATTAGTTTACTTCATTGTTTGTTTTCTTTTTGCTCGCACCTCACAAGTGAAGTGGCTCTTCCCATCCATGTGAAATCGTGTTGCCTAGCATTTTTATTTCAAGTATTTGCTTATTTCTTTTTGCCTGCACCTCACAAGTTAAGCGGTTCTGCCCATCCATGTGAAATCACGTTGGCTAGCATTTTTATTTCAAGTATTTTCTTATTTCCTTTTGGTCGCACCTCACAATTCAGTAAGCTCTGTCTCCGTTGTGATATCACGTTTGGCTTGTTTTGTTTAATTTTTGCTTTAAAGATAAAATTTACCGTAAGCCTTGTTTTTGCCTCGTATCCTCTCCCCTTGCCGGTTCGACCGATCTAAGGAGACGAGAAACGACAAAGATTTGTGTTGGTTAGTTTAATAGGCACCTAGATAAGTATCATTAGAAAGGAGAAAAAGAGGCTTGACCTGTGGAGCTAGTGGGGTAGAGGTCGTAGGGGGCTTCGTGGCACTTTGTGTCCTCTAGTTGAGCACCCAGCAAGTTTCGAGTTTGACTCGTGGAGCTAGACGGGAACCTTGTGTTCCAGTGTTGAGCATCTGACATTCTCTCTCTAATCGAAGGAGATAGTCTCTTGGGGTAGACATCCATAATAGTTCATTTCTTTGCAACAAACACCTTAATTCCCTAAGTCAAAGAGAGACATAAAATTTACTACAATTTATAGGACCACTTGCATAACATTGTTACAATCATTTACATTTCTTTACTTTGCAAACACTTTATTTTAACTTGTTCATTTATTGGAAGACATCATCTTCTTGTATATTTGTTAAAGTAAATGAGTTGATGCTTTAGGAAAATTATTTGAAGTTGATTATTGTGACTCCATAGCCCAAGTAGAGACGACATTGGTCATTTTGATTATTTGATTGTTTCTCTCTTGCATACATTACTGGTTGATTGTTAAAGAGTTTGTTTGACATTGAAATATTTGCATCATTGCACGCTAATTGCCTTTTTTATAATTTACAACTCGCAGAAAACATTCTTCAAAAAATAACTTAGTAAGTAGGGACTACCCCCCTTGGCCTTTAGGAGTTGTGGTCTAAACAGAGGAGTTTAGAATTGAGGTGACAGTGGGTTCTCAACTCATAAGTTTCCCTTAGGAACACAGAACGGTTGGGAGACTTACCCGTGTCCAAGTGTGTTTTAGGCGGCAACAAGACTGATATAATTTACTTGTGGAAAATATTATGACATTATACATTACAAGTGATAGGCTGCTAATTTGTTCATCCTACACTTTTATGACATTACCTAATTGTCACCACATTTGCCACTGAAAGCATGCATGCTGTACTGAGACTACCGCTGTCATAACTATCTACTTCTGCTGTATTTATGTTTTTGGGTAACGATAAAATGCTTATATTTGAATAATACTTGCCTATGTTTTGTTGTTTATATGGTGGGATAAGACTAACCTTTGGGCTGATGTATTGCTGCAATAATAACTGTACAAGCCATACAACTCCTATACTCACTTTCTAGACTCCATAAGGCACTGATCCACTAACGTCCTCGAAATAGAACATCTTTGGTGTTTTAGTGTCTTTGCAGAGTCAAAATAGGGCTCTCCCCTAGGAGTCTTAGGCTTTTGAAGTAGTTGGGAGAAGTTGACTAAGGTGACAGTGGTCACTTCATCCTCACATGCTTGCTGGTGGCTTGGACTCCATTTCAACCGGTAACACAATCCATGAACATGCCTCCACATGTGCCAAGAGAGAGAAACAAGTGGAACATTCCACACTAAATGATAGTCAATGGTACCAAGATGTGATCCATGTCCTAAGAAGTAAGATTGCTCTAGTAAAATGTCCATCATGTGCCATCCATAAGTGCAAGCCACTTCTAGTAAGCTAAAGTGCTCCAAACCTAAGTCACTTCTAATCAAATAACCACTCCAAAATAGCAAGAGTGCTCCTCCAAAAGTGGTAGATAATCATGCCGAGACGTCAATCAAATGTCTAGGAACAATAGTGCTCCAAGAGAAATGATTGCTAAGCAATGTAACATATGCTAGAAAGGAGAGTGCTCCATGAAAATCACCATCCAAGCATCTCTAAGAGTGAAATTCATCATATGTGCTAGAGTGATCCAATGGAAAATCCTCACATGTCATCAAACCATGAGCTAGAGGGAGGGCACTCAATGAAAAGGCAACAACAAAACATCCTCAAGTATTAAACATGTCCAAAGAGCTAGAGTGCTCCAATATAAAGCTCCCATATGCCATCAAATCAACCAAATATGCAATCGCTCCAGTAAAATTGTTGATCTGTGTTATCAAGATGCCATACCAACCCAAAAATGCTGGGGCGCTCTCATGGAAGAGCCTCCAAATACCATAAAACCATAAAAATAGGCCAAGAGCTTTACCAACAAAGACCACCCATGCCATGAAGATGCCAAGTATAGCCACAAATGCTAAGGTGCTCCAAGGAAAACTCACTACAAGTTATCTATATGTGTGAATGATGACCAATGAGCAAGAGCGCTCAACAAGATAATGATGATCTATGCCATGAAGAAGACAAAATAGCCCAAAAATGATAAGGTGCTCCATCAATAAGTGAACATTGTGTCATGAACAAACAATGCATGAGTGAAATGCACCATCATGTTCTAGCTAGGAGGCCTCAAACCCTCATAAATACATCTCTAATTATCCATAAGCAATGCTTCATTAAATAGCACTGACTAACACTTCTTAAAACTTTGGGAGACCCTAAATTGGTGGGTTCCCATTCCATGAAAGTACAAGGTGTTAGTCAATTTTAAGCAAAACAATGTCCATGCATGCCAGTATCATTCATATGATAGCATATTAAAACATCATGAGAGACCACATCCCATAGTCACTAGCATAATTAGATTCTTCAAGCAATCATCAACCAAGTCGTTTAGCAGCTCCTCAACCCGTCATCAAGCCTCGTGATGAAAAAGCACAAGTGTAGGACTTCATACAATCTATGGGGTAACAATATCCAAGGTCAATCAACTTATAAATTTCCATATTAAATTATCAAACTCATAAATGAACAAGAATTAGCTGCTAAAATAATGTTACCTTTATTCCAGAGTTTTCAATAGTAAATAGTTTGAAAATATCAGCTCTATGCCAAAAGCATCGGGAGGGGTGAACTATCACTTCTTCAACACTTTATTGCCACCATGCTCAGGGATAAAGTCACATGAACATCATGGGAGCGACTTCAATCCTCACTCACAAATCCGTTCACAATCAACATGAAAGAACTCACAAAATATGGAAGATTAAGTGGACTCAAGCAAATAACCGATAAAAACGCTCACTCACTATTCATTAATAATAGAATGAGTATGGGAGTGTACATATAGAATCTTAAAACAGATCAAGAATAGCCTAAGGAAGGCACCCTTATCCTACCTAGATTAGAGTGAGAGAGAAGGAAGAACTATGGAAAAAACCACTCCAAGTTAGGAGCATGTGATACATTGGATGGGAGCAAAAATAAAATATATTTGTCATATACCTTCGTGGGTGCCCTCCTTTTAGGCTTCCATGAAGAACTTGTGTATGATGCCAAAAACTCCTAGGCAGGTAGAGTGCCCTTGTCCTACCATGTGTAGATGCATGAAGAATGGAGTAGATGAGCTCAAATAATCTGAGCTCAGCACTCCCCTCCTCAAATAGTCAAAGTGTGTTTGATGGGGAAACAACTCCCAAGTCAAAATTAGATGAGTCATTCATTAAAATAGGGATGTTAAGTGGTGCACTCCTCTCCAGGCAAAGATAGACTACATGCATGAAAGAAAAGTCAACATAAGTGATCTCTAATCGAGGGCATACTTCTTGATGTTAAAGGCACACTTGAGCTAAAGATAGAGCGTGCATGGTGTGAAAGCTATTCCAAATAGACCAAGAAGTATCCTCCAAGAAAAGCCGTAGATAAGGTCCACTAGGGCACATTAGTCTCCAATCCATGATAGATTAATTGTGGCCAAAATAGCAACCAAGAAGCCTTTCAAGTGGCATGCTCTGCTAGGCAAGAATCGACTTGGCTTAAGGACCAAGCAATTCAATGAATAGCATGTGCATGCCCTACAGTGCATTGAAATGAACTGCAATGCTCTGAACTGAAGACAAGTCAATTGAACTATATTGAACTGCAGTGAATTGAGAGATAAGTCAACTCACTGAACCCCTCCTAGGTAGGGTGCACTTCTCCATGGACAAAAAATAGGTCATGTGGAGCCCAAGATAGAAAGCAATGAAACCTTCTCAAATAATGCATGCTCCTCCCGATGATACCTTGCTTTGGTCAACAAGTCCACCCAAAATTTGACCTAATTGTTGGATTTCTTGGAATGAGTTGAGATTAGATTCCAACACTGTTCACCATAAAGGGTATCTATATATATGACCAAATCCCAAAATGCAGAAACCCTATTTATGACCTATTTTCTCACGGTCTTGGATCACCACCAAATTTGTTTCCCATGCTGTACTCAATACAGGGTATTTAAAAATATAATTACTTTTGCATGTGCAGAAACCCTAATTATGACCAAAATTCGACTTTTCTCTGATTTGCACCAAAATTAAGCCATAAGCTCATCTCCATTAAGCTATCCAAACATGTGATATGATTTCATGAAAGATGAAATTCCTAAAACAGATTTTCCAAGATTGCAAATCTTGAAAATTTGATTTTACCCTTTTGGAGTCTTCATCTTCTCATGCATGCACCAAAGAATGCATGTGATCTGCCTGCCTAGAGATTCTACTGAACTCTGAAAATATCTGAACTGAGGTACTTAAAATCATTCCCTTGTGTGAAGTGTTCTCTTAGGAAAAACTCATCTGAAGACCAATGCAAAAAAACTCTGGAAATAAAAATAACATGAGGACATGAGAACAATGTCCTTTTCCTCTTCCAGTGATTAGCTATTGGTTCTTCTTTTCTTTATTCTTCTTCCCGTGACTGTTGGTTCAGGTGGGAATGGCTCTTCAAGGTTTCGAGCTTGCAGCTTCCAGCCATGGATTCGCGGGACATAGGTTGCTTTCCCTATGGTTATTACACAGGTTGTAGAGAGGTGTAAAAGGCTAGTTTGTCTCCTTCCAATTAAAAGATCCTTACAAGGGGTATGAAGGTGTCAAAATACACTGAATTATAGGTATACATTGTTTCCTATGGTTTAGAAGAGTTAGTTAGGGGTGGAGTAAATAGAAGCAAAGGCCAAGGTACCCACAAACCATTGATGCTGAAACCACTGCTAATGTATGCACAACAATTGATAGTGAATCAATCAGGATTCATCCTGATCACAAAATGTACTCATGAATGTGCTGCAACTTGACAATGAAGCTGCCTAGGGCAAATTCACTGTTAACAAGTCTGGAGATGTTTTATAGGGCAAATTCACTGTTAACAAGTCTGGAGATGTTTTCTATTTTCAACACATACTGTGCGAGATAAGTGGCATAACATATATTTGATCACCGACTTTAGAATGTCTAGCCCAAACAATGTTCCACCCAATGTTGCACGACTCGGACTCGGCAAAGACTCGGCTGGCATGTAACTCGTCGACTCGGGAAAGACTTGGGACGGACTCGGGACAGACTCGGCAAATAGGAAAAATACTTAAAATATAATAAATTTTGGGAAAAAAAAAGATAATAACATTTCCAATCCATATTTTTAAAATATATTCACTTATCATATATAATATCTATATAATACATATTATTATATACAAAATCCAAAAATAACATTTATATATCAAAAATAAATTTTGAAAAATATAATATTTACTTAAATTAAGAAATACATTAGAAGTTTATTACCATTATATTTTGCAAATGATATTATAAGTTTATAATATTATTATATTTTACAAATTATATTATTTTAGTGTAAACCATATGTAAGATAATATAAACCATATGTATATAATAAAAATTGAAAAATTAATATATAATATATACTTAATAAAAATGTTCTAAGTTTTTAAACTTTATAACTAATATCATCCTTACTAAGTTTTTAAACTTTAAACTTTATAACTAATATCATCCTTTCTAAGTTTTTAAACTTTATACTTTATAACTAAACATAAATATCATTGTGACCATAAATGTAAACTTAATAAGATACCATTGTCCGTAAAATTCGATATGAATATAGGCCGATATGAATACAGGCCGCAAAGGAAAATGACTTAATTGTCGGAAAATTCGATATGAATACAGGCCGCAAAGCCACAGTCGAATCGGGAGGGAAAGGAATAATGCAAACCAGGGTAACACACAGCCGACAGGGATGGAGGTGGAGCCGGCAGGGATGGAGATGTTGTCTATGACACTCAGCATTTGAACACGATTGGAATTTCTTCAGCGAACCCTCAAAATCCATCCGAAACCTGTAGGTTAAACTTTGCCCAGTCGTGTGACTTAGCCACGTGGTCTTTTTTCCTGGCGAGTCTTTCCGAGTCCCAGCGAGTTTATGGCGAGCCTAAGCGAGACTCGGCGAGTTTGATGAGTGTACTGAGCTGGACGAGTTTTCCAACGAGTATCTGGCGATTACTCGTTTTGGGTGCTGACTTGGGCAGACTCGCGAGTACCCACGAGTCTCCAACGAGTCGTGCTTCACTGGTTCCACCTCCTTTTTTCCATTGTTTTTGTGGTAGTGGCTACTATTACCTTATTCCCGTTTTTCTTTCTTTTTCGTATTCTCATGTCTATGTCTTTCACTTTCATTTCCACTTTAGATAAATTTTCAATTGTGCTTGTATTCAGGTCTCATTCTGTGCAAATATGTACCTCTCCTTGTTTGCTTCACACCAACAGTTTCTCTCCCTTCCATGATGCTTTTGCAGTGTCAATGGTCTACGAGTTCTATACACCTATGTTCCTGTCATGACTAAGATTGTGTATAATGTGCATGTTTTTTTCATATCAGTGAGATTTATACCCCTGCATATTTTTAGAATTAGCTTTTTCCAGTAGGTATATTTTCACGATCATATTGAATCTGAATCCTAATACATAATTTCATATATGGTAACTATGATATCAGTGCTCACTGGTCTAGTCCCAGCCAGAGTTCACGAGAGCTATAATTTTGCACCATGGTCCCTAGTATGTGCTGTCTCCTACTGCCTCCACTTCCAACATATCTTGAGTTGTTCACCTGATTCTCTGAATTTGGCTTGAAAAGTGTGCCAAACGTATCCGGATTATACCTTTGTAGTATATTTGGATAGAGGCAGACTTGGTTTCAAGTTTTCAACATGCTTTGCAAGTCAGTTATGATCAAAGTTGTTTTGTAAAGTTAGCAGCATGTTTGTGCAAAAACCAGTGTTTGTTTGTGATATTATCCATAGTTATCTGTATCATTTGTACTGGCTATATTGTAGACATTAACTTGATACCCTTGGTTGACAGTTAATTGTAGTATTATTGTCATATTTATCTGTATTGTTTAAGAAGTTAATTATTGCTAAGCTTTAGGAAAAGGACTTGTCTACAGTGCATGTGCTTGTTTCTTCTCCTTAAGTATTTGTTTGTTTTGTAGGCGATTGTCACTATTGCTGATGAAGATGGTAACTATTTGCAAGAAGCATGGGAACATATTTTAACATGTGTTTCACGTTTTGAGCACTTGCACCTGCTAGGAGAGGGTGCTCCTCCAGATGCTACATTCTTCGCAGTACCTCAGAATGAATTAGAGAAGGCAAAGCAACCAAAATCATCCATTCTTCCAGTCCTCAAAAGGAAGGGGCCTGGCCGGTTGCAATATGCAGCAGCTGCTGCTCGACGTGGATCATACGATAGTGCTGGTGTTGGGGGTCATGCTTCAGGAGTAGTTACAACTGAGCAGATGAACAATTTGGTTACCAATTTAAACATGCTCGAACAGATCGGAAGCTCTGAAATGAATCGGATATTCACACGAAGCCAAAGGTTGAACAGTGAGGCAATAGTTGATTTTGTAAAGGCACTTTGCAAGGTTTCTATGGAGGAGCTAAGGTCTCCAACTGATCCTCGTGTTTTTAGCCTTACTAAAATTGTTGAGATTGCGTAAGTATATAGCTTGATTTGAATATCAAATCTTTCTTTTTCCACTCATTTACTGTGTTTTAAACTTTTATGTGGCGGTGTTTCGTTTCACACTGCATGTTTGCTTGTGCAGGCACTATAATATGAACCGCATTAGGCTGATTTGGTCTCGCATTTGGAATGTGCTCTCTGATTTCTTTGTTACAATCGGATGTTCTGAAAATTTATCTATTGCTATTTTTGCAATGGATTCCCTGCGACAACTTGCTATGAAGTTCTTAGAACGCGAGGAATTGGTGAATTACAACTTCCAGAATGAATTTATGAAACCATTTGTCATTGTAATGCGGAAGAGCAGCTCTGTAGAAATTAGAGAACTAATTATTCGATGTGTTTCTCAAATGGTTTTTGCTCGTGTAAATCATGTCAAGTCAGGCTGGAAAATCATCTTCATGGTATGCTTCAGTTTCATTATTCTGTTTCATAGATCCATTTTTGATTCTTCATTTGTTTTCTTTAAAAGTATAAGAAGTCCCTTAAGAATCAATAGTATATGCATTTTTCTGAGTTGATTACTGTCCAGAGATGGAATGCTGTCATGTTATACTCTCTTAACTTGACCTCTGTTCCAGGTGTTCACAACAGCAGCCTATGATGATCACAAGAATATTGTACTCTTAGCATTTGAAACAATTGAAAAAATAGTGCGGGATTATTTTCCTTACATAACTGAAACAGAGACAACAACGTTCACAGATTGTGTGAACTGTTTGATTGCATTTACAAATAGCAGATTCAACAAGGATGTTAGTTT
Organism: Pseudotsuga menziesii; assembly: GCA_001517045.1. Lineage (NCBI taxonomy): Eukaryota > Viridiplantae > Streptophyta > Pinopsida > Pinales > Pinaceae > Pseudotsuga > Pseudotsuga menziesii. Next base: position 42,890 of record LPNX010565766.1, on the reverse strand, counting down.
GAATGCGATTGCATTCCTTCGGTTTTGTGCTCTAAAACTTGCAGAGGGCGAACTTGGTTCCTCTGCAAAGAACAGGGAAAAGTCTGGGAAGCCACTTTCTCCAGCTACTGGTATGGTAAAGGATGGAAAGCCAGTCAGTCCAACATTTACTGATAAAGATGATCATTTGTATTTCTGGTTCCCTTTATTGGCAGGTAAATACATGCATTTGCTGAGGTATCTGTTGTTTCATCTGTAAAGATTATGCCCCCATAGCTTGATTTTGTATGTGACATTAGAGACTATAGACAATATCATGTTGGCAAATGGTGGATCTTTTATTATACTGTTTTGTGACTTCTATGTTACAGGATTATCTGAACTTTCATTTGATCCCAGGCCAGATATCAGAAAGAGTGCTTTGCAAGTGCTTTTTGACACACTTCGCAACCATGGGCATTTGTTCTCACCTGCTCTATGGGAGCGTGTGTATGACTCAGTTCTTTTTCCCTTGTTTGATTATGTTAGACATGCTATTGATCCTACTGGACGGAGGGTACATGGGGATGATCCGGAAGATGAAGTCAATGATACTGAAGAAGATGCTTGGCTTTATGAAACATGCACATTGGCACTGCAACTTGCTGTAGATCTCTTTGTTAAGTTCTATAATTCAGTAAACCATCTACTAAAGAAAGTAATGACACTTTTAATTAGTTTTATAAAGCGCCCCCATCAAAGCTTGGCTGGCATTGGAGTAGCTGCTTTTGTTCGTTTGATGAGCAATGCTGGAGGTCTTTTTTCTGATGAGAGATGGCAAGAAGTTGCATTATCCTTAAAGGAAGCAGCTGCTGAAACCCTGCCAGATTTTATGAAGATTGTTCATGGTATGGATGATATTGATATGGCAGGAACTGCAGAAGAGCATAATACAACAGGTAATGCTTCAATCTCCAATGAAGAAATGGAAGCGCGAGGAATAACCAAGCTACAGCTTGCAATCACTGATGCCAAATGCCGTACAGCAGTGCAACTTCTTCTGATTCAGGTACCATGGTCTTTGTTTGTATCTGTCGTAGCATTTTTTTAACAAACTTCTTGTTAACTTCTTTCTTTTCAAGAAAGGGTTGACGATTTTATTTCTCCTTTACTCTCCAGATTTTTTTTTGAATAAAAAGCTTCTTTTGTCTATTAATATTTTCAAAATATGTACAGAGTGCCTTTTATACTTATGGGCTGCAAACACAGCTACCACAAGCATTATCACAGCTCAAAAGTGGGCTGGCTATTGTAGATCTTGGAATAAGATTTGTAGATCTAACATTTTGTTAAGTGACAAAGATGGCTACCGCTGGTTTCAAACCGGAAGAGAAGCTCCATGGTTCAACAAACTTCAATTCTTGGAAGGCTAGGTTGACAGCCATTCTGGATGAGAATGATTTGGATGACGTTGTTTTTAATGTCACAGAAGAGCCATCTACAAATGCTGGTAGGCTTACCTACAAGAGGAAGCAAGGTAAGGCTAGAAGAGTCATATATGATTCTATTAGAGAAGAATTGATGCCTAACATCACATCCTTGAAGACTGCTAAAGAATGCTATGATACATTGGTAGACCTCTATGAAAAGAAGGCTCCCAGTCAAAAGAGAGTCTTGAAGAAGAGGCTACGAACTTTGAAGCTGAACAAAGATGAAAGTGTTGGTTCCTTCTTCACTAAGATCAAACAGGTAAGAGATCAATTCTTTGCTATTGGTGTTATTATTGATGATGATGATCTTGTACAAACAGTGGTTGATGGTCTCCCAAGCTCTTGGGAAACCTTCATGGCATCCGTCCGTGGACGAGAAAATCAACCAACCTTTGAAAGGCTTTGGCATGATTGCATACAAGAAGAAGCAAGGAACATTGACAAGGTAATCAAATAGGATAACCTTGCACTTGCAGCAAAGACCAAAAGGTTCAAGAAACCTTTTTCTCGGCAAAAGAAAGGGAATAAACCTTAGGGTAATTTTTTTGACATGTCTAAGATTGAATGTTATACTTGTCACAAGTTTGGACATTATGCTAGAGACTGTAGTCAGAACAAGAAGAAACCTAATAGAAGGTTTCAGGTATCTGCTGCAGAAGCACATGAAGAAGAGGATGAAGAACCAAAGAAGAATAAGAAAACCAAGGCTAGTAAAACTGATGAGCCTAGAAGAGAGTACTATTTGATTTCTGCTTTAACTGGTTCTTTCTCAGATTGCTCCACTTCTTGGTTGGTGGATAGTGGTGCCTCTAGGCACATGATAGGTAATCGTGGTACCCTCACCAGTTACAGAAAAAAGAAGTTCACCACCCATGTAGAACTTGGAGATGACTCCACTTACAAGATTGAAGGAGTTGGCTCAACTTCACTTAAACTTGACTCATGTACGGTTCTTCATATTGACGATATTCTTTATGTTCCTGGTTTAAAGAAGAATCTCTTATCTGTTGCTGGTTTAGAAGACAAGGGCCACAAAGTCCTCTTTATCGACAAGGTCTTTTTATGGGCAAAAGACACAGATCTAGACTCTGTAGTACAAATTGGGGTTCGAGAGGGAGACCTTTACAAGGCCTCCAAAGTCTCCACTCATGCTTTGGTACATCACTTAGTTGATCCTTGTGAACTTTGGCATAGGAGGTTTGGACACCTTCACTACATAGCTCTCCCAGGATTGCAGAAGATGGTGACAGGTATGCCAGAAGTTTCTCCAAAACGTGAAGGAATCTGTAAAGGTTGTGCTCTAGGTAAGAACACTAATAAATCCTTTCCCAGAAGCAAGAGTAGACTATTATGTCTTCACCCTCCTTGAGTGGGTGTTTATATTATGTCTTGTTTATTGATGACTACTCTCGGAAGTCTTGGATTTACTTCCTTAAGGCCAAGAGTGAAACCTTTGATAGGTTCAAAGAGTTCAAGACATTGATTGAAAATCAGATTGACAGGCACATCTGTATCTTGAGATCAGATAACTGAGGTGAGTATGAATCTAATGAGTTTGATGATTTTTGTCGAGAAGCAAGAATCAAGAAAGAGTTGACAGTGCCCTACAACCCTCAGCAAAATGGGGTTGCAGAAAGGAAGAATAGAACGATTTGTGAGGCTGCTAAAGCCATGATCACTGATATAGATCTTCCTTTGTCTTTGTGGGATGAAGCTACTGAAAGTGCAATATACATTTAGAACAGAAGCCCACATGCTATCTCGGGTGAGAAGATTCCTGAAGAAGTCTTCACCAAGAAGAAACCTGCAGTTGATCACATGAGGATATTCGGTACTCCTGTGTATGTTCATGTGCCAAAAGAGAAGAGGGCCAAGCTAGAGCCCTCTGGTGAGAAATGTATCTTTGTTGGGTACAGTGATTGCTAGAAGGCTTATCGAGTATATATACCTGGATAGAGGCACATTGAGGTCAGCAGAGATGTGATCTTCCATGAGGAAGCGGTGTTTCATAAAACACTAGAGCTTTCATCGAAAGATACAGTTGCTCCACTTGAGTTTCCAGATTCAGAAATTCAGAGGGAGGAAGAGGAATTTGATGATCAAATTCTAGATGTTCCTGAGAACATTGAAAGTCCACTAGAAGAACTACTTGAAGTTCCTCCTTCCAAAAGGAGACCTGCTTGGTACCGAGAGACGGTACAAGAAGCCGAGAAGCATAAAGCTCCTCCAGGGACTTTCAGAGAAAGCATAAGACCACAAAAGTACTCTGGTCTTATGAGTCAGCTTATCGGTTCAGAACCTTCATCATATGAAGATGCAACAAGTAAACATGTATGGGTTGATGCCATGATTGAAGAGTATAAGTCAATCATGAAGAATGATGTTTGGGAAGTTGTTCCGAGACCTGCATGAAAGTCAGTAGTGACTTCCAGATGGCTTTATAAGATTAAGCATGCTGTAGATGGCAGTGTGGAGAAGTATAAAGCTAGATTCGTAGCTCGTGGCTTCACTCAGAAAGAAGGCATTGACTATGACGAGACATTTGCACCTGTTGCTCTGCAGTTTTCGGATGAAAGTTACATCAGATGGATGTAAAGACAACCTTTCTCAATGGTAAGATTGAGGAAGAAGTTTATGTTGAACAACCTGAAGGCGTTGTTACTCATGGGAAGAAGACCCATGTATGCAAACTGAAGAAAGCCTTGTATGGGCTAAAACAGGCTCCGAGAGTCTGGTATGCCAGGATGGATGGATTTCTCCATAGTTTGGGGTTTTCCAAAAGTACAGCTGATTCTAACTTGTACTTTAAAGTTGTTCATAATCATGTCTTGATACTTCTTCTATATGTAGATGACTTGTTTCTTACAGGTGATGAACAATTGATAGACCAGTGTAAGAGGGAGCTTACCTCTGAATTCGAGATGAAAGATCTTGGATTGATGCATTACTTCCTTGGCTTAGAAGTCTGGCAAAAGACAGGTGAGATTTTCTTGACGCAAAGAAAGTATGCACTAGATCTCTTTGCAGAGATTTGGGATGCATGACTGCAAGTCCATGAGCGTACCAATGACTACCAACTTGACAAAGTTGCGGGATTCAGCCTCTAGCTCACAGAGTGTGGACTCTACTCTATACAGCCAACTCATTGGTTCCTTGATGTATCTCTTGCATACGAGACCAGGCATCTGCTACACAGTGAATGCATCGAGTCAGTTCATGTCAGATCCGAAGCACATACACTTGATAGCTGCTAAACATATACTTAGGTATGTGCGAGGTACTATTACTTATGGGCTCAGGTATACTTCCAGCAGTGGAGTATTGTTATCTGGATATTTAGATACAGATTGGGCTGGCAGTGCAATTGACTGGAAAAGTACCTCTAGTTATTGCTTTAGTATGGGATCAGCAATGCTCTCTTGTTCCAGTAGGAAGCAAGGTTCCATAGCTTAGAGTACAGTTGAGGCAGAGTATATTGCTGCAAGCGATGCCTGCAAGGAAGTAGTTTGGCTCAGAAAGTTGTTATCTGATCTGTTCGAGGGAAAGCTTGACTCAATGATCATCCATTGTGATAATCAGAGTTGCATAAAGCTTTCAGAGAATCCAGTGTTTCATGACAGATCGAAACACATTGAAATGAGGTATCATTTCTTTAGATACTTAGTGCAGAGAGGTGCTCTGAAATTGCAGTATATTCGTATAGATGAACAGATTGCAGATATCTTGACCAAGCCTTTGACAACATCAAAGTTCGTGTACTTTCGTGACAAGATTGGTATGGTAGAGAATGTCTCTCTCGCTAAGAGGGAGTGTTGATTTTTTTGAGCAACATCGAGACCTTTCTCTTCGGAGAATGGGACCACTTGGTCCGGGACCATGGTGAAGACTCAACCCAATGTTGAGTGACCATTTTGTTGAATGGTAGATATCTGGCCTGGGACCATGATATAGACCTAGATCTGCCCTGGGTAGACTCAACCTAGTGTTGAGTAGACATCTGGTCCGGGACCACGATGTAGACCAGTCTAGGACTGGTAGACTCAGCTTAGTTCTGAGTAGCCATTCTCTGGGAGAATGAAGACCTAGACTGGGTCTGGGTATGTGTGTGGCACTTTGACCCTTGATCTATGGGCTTGGTGTGCTTCTCCAAGGTTTAGCTACCCTTGGTTAAGTTACCCTAGTACTAGATCTAGGTGTCACACAGTGTGTGAGATAAAAGCATTAATAACTTTCTTGGTTTATGATGTATTTTTGAAATAAAAAAAGTACCATAGGTAATGACCACAGGGGCACTTGGCAAATGGCCAAAGTCAAAAGTCAAAAGAAATAAAGGCTTTTTGTACCACAGGAAAATGATCACAGGTGGAAGACAAAATTAAGTAAGGACTTCTTATAAAAGTCAAAGGAAAAAATAAAAGTACATTTTTGGTAAAAGTGAAATTAGGAAAAGGATAAAAATATTATTATTCTTATATTTTCTAATCTTGTCCACCTACAGGTGAACAAAGGCTATAAAAGAAGATCAAGTCTTCTCATTTATACACACCAGTTTGCTCTGATAGGTGAAGCTACAATTTTACTAAGAAGCCTGTTTTCTTGCCTCAGCTAGGGCACCTTCGGCAAACCCTCAGCTAGGGTTTTTATCAACAAATCTATCTTCAACATTTTTGGACAACCACCTTCAGCATTTGTTTTTCTGGCAGCCGTACAACTTCGGGTAGGCTCAGATAGAGATTCTGGGCAGCCTGCAATTAATTTTTGGGAAGCCTGTGAAAAGTTTTGGGGAGCTGTTTTTTGCAGAAAAAAGCATTTTTAAGTAGCTTGTAAAAAGTTGCGCGCAATTGTTTTTGCAGAGACATTTTCGGGCAGCCTAGAAAAAAATAAGTTTCGGGCAGTTGTTTTTAATTTCTGGGCAGTAAACTTTTATTTTTGGGTAGGCCCTAAATTGTTTTGCAGATCTGATATTTCTTTTGCAGATCAAAAAATTATTTTTGGGCAGACTGTTGTTTTGGACAGTTCTGATCTTCTTCTAGCAAATCTGATAATTTCTGGGCAAACTGATTTTTGACAGTCTTTGAGCAGATCTGGAAATTTAAGGATCTAGGGTTTGGAACCCTTGTCCTGTTTTTTTGCTGAGAAATTTTATTGTAAATTGTGGTCAAACCTAGAGTTGGGTTTGAGGAACTTTTTGAAGAATTTCCTAAGTCATCTCATTTACGAGATGAGCTACTAATGCTTTTGGGGTTTTTGTCCTTTGAAGGTTTCCCCAGTGAAAAATCTTGTGTCCATTGTGCTGATGTGATTAATGTGTTTTTACTGCACTGTTTATTTGTTTAAAGTTTATTTGCAAATTTTTAAATTTATATGCTAATGCTAAAATTCAACAGCTACAAAACATCAACACTCCCTCTTAGCAAAGAAGGTATTCTCCACCACTCATAGCTAGACTTTGAAGTAGACAAACTTTCCTTTTACCAAGGGCTTGGTGAGAATTTCTGCATCCTGCTCATTTGTGAAAATAGCAGGAACTTGATTGCTACCTTCTGAACCCTGTCTCGAAAGAGGTGATACCTGATCTCAATATGCTTGCACCTGTCATGGAACGATGGGTTCTTAGAGAGTTTGATACAACTATGATTATAGCAGTGGATCACCATAGCCTCCAACTCCTAACCAAATAATCCAGTAAGCAATTTTCGAAGGAACAGTGCTTCACAACTCGCCATACTCGCTACCATGTACTCTGCCTTGCTGAATTGAGTGCTATGGAAGTTTGCTTTTTGTTGAACCAAGAAATTATTGCTGAGCCCAAGCTGAAGCAACACCTTGAGGTGCTCTTTTGATCAATTGCACTCCTTTCCCAATTTGAGTCTAAGTAGCCCCACAACTTTACTCTATCACCTCCAAGGTACCTCAACCCATACTCCACTATGCCCCTCAAATATCTGAGCACATGTTTCGTTGCTACCCAATACACCTGCCTCGACTCCACCATGAACTGACTCAAGGTGTTCACAACAAAACATATATTTGGCTTGGTGTTGACCAAACACAATAAGGATCCTATTAGCGTTTTGTATATTCAGGTATCCACCCACTCTAGATTTGAAGAGTCAATCTTCTTCAATTCTCAACTATGTACTTCCTTTGTCCAAGGAAGATCTCTAATCCCAAGAAGTAATGCATCAAGCCGATGTCCTTCATCTTGAACTCCGTGGCTAAGTTTGCCTTGCACCTTGCTATAAGCTTCTTTTCACTTGTGAGAAATAAGTCATCCATGTACTACACCAAGATGAGTGGATTCGATCCAACAAGTGTGAAGTACAAGTTGGGATTTGCCTTTGAGAGACTCCCTCTCTCAAATCTAATCACTCACTATCCTTGATGTTACACACACTAACAATGACCACCACAAGAGAAATGACTCACTCTTAACCTGGTATCATACAACTCTCAATAGACTCTCTTTTAACATCACTAAATGTTAATACCATGGGACACCCAATACCACGGGACTCATAATACCATGGTCCCTCCAATGCCATTGAATATAAAGAATTGCAATAGACACTCTTTCAAGATTGTCTAAAGAGTTTCACTCAGCCCCTTCTATGTTGCTAAACACCCCCAATGTAGAGGTACCTGCCGAGCTACCAAAACTAACACTCGCTCTTTTAGCTAGGAAGGTACTACCGGAGAAGCATACACCATGATCAAACACATCCTTTGCTGTTGTAGCTGCTCCCTCTGAACCGGAAGACTTCTTGACTACATATGGTGTAATTTGATATGAAGATCTACGCTCCTCCTCCATCAGAGTCATCTGAAACAAGATATTGGATGCCATCACTCCAAACCTTGTAAAAAACACCATGTAAATACACCAATCACGTGTTCAACATTGCTACTACGCTTAACACCTCTGCTAATGTCCATCTGTCCATGGCAACTGCCAAAAATTTATTGTCCCCTATTCAGGGCCATTCCAGACTTTTCTAGGCAGTTTCTAGGTTGCCCCTAGGGCTTGCTATCCTTGCCTGAACTTTTCTTGGGCTTGCTTCCCTACTCGAGGGTTGCTTGAACTATTTCTTGATGTGCTTCCTTAGGGTTGTTTGCCAACAGTCGGCCCTGTTGGCACTGGGGCCCAGATGCCTGACTTGGCGGCGGTACGCTGTTGGCTTGCTGTAGCGACGACCTTCACTGGCCCGACCACCACACTTAGCCTGTGCGCTACCCTTTTCTCCTCGCGGGGTTTGCCACCCAAGCCTTTGACGACGCCAATCTCTTGCAGTAGTATTTTTCTTTGCCCGGGTGGCGATATTTTTCTTCACCATCGATTCACCTCTGTTAGCTCCCGATCTATTGCCTTTCGTCACTCTACATCCTCTGCAGCCTTTCGCTTGATTAACAGCTTGTTAGCTCCCCTTCACCATCACCACACAGACATCCAATGAGCCCCGATCCGATCACGATTTCTCTGGCAACTTGTTCTCATGCTACTAGCTCTTATGTTCAATCTGCTTTTTGCAAGTTCTCACGACTCTGATTTAAATCAACTGCGATCCGGTGCTCCAACTACCTATGCAGTTAAGTTTTCCTTGTTGATCCCGTGGCTCACTACGTGACCCTCCTCGATCTGTGGCACGGATCTCTGACGTCGTCCTATAGCCCCCCACTTGAGCTGGGCATACTAACTTCCACTACTACTGCCTACATTGTTGGATTGACCACGCCTGCGCAACTCTACTGCCACGAGGCTGCGAGCTTCCATGAACTTCCAATGTCGACCTTGATCATCTGTGCTTCGCCTTGTAGTGGGTCTCCGCAATTTCTTTCACTTGTGGATGGACTGCATGCGGATTTGCACCCCTGCGCTAGACTCCATTTGCCGTCGTCTGCCTAACTCGAGCTACTGTTGTTGTCAACTCCGTTGGGCTCGTTCACTGCTTGTAACCTAAGTCTGGCCCAACCACGCTTCTGCTGTTAACAGACTGTAGTCACCACTCCTCAGCCACAAGCCACGATTCTGTGGCTTTTGTTGCGTAGTTCAACTCTCCTCTTGAGAGCTGAAACTCTTCACACACGGCCTTTGCTTTGCGTCTGAATGGCTCTAACTCTAGGCTTGCAGCTCATGTGACTAATCACCTTCAGACACAATTGTATGATTTCAGATTTGCTGTTGAACAATCTTTACATGACCGTATGATTGTTCGATGCTTGTACGACCCCTTTTTTATCTAAAATTTCTTGTAAATCGCGTGCAAGTTTCCTTAGACTCGCTCTGATACCATGTGAAATTTTCAGCTCCCAGATCATGGCTACACTTTAAATCTTTTACTTTAGAAAAGATAAATGAAACACACTAATAAACAACCATTACAGAGAATATCTAACCCAAGAAGTACCCTGTAAACACCAATGGGGAAAACTAGCAAACAGTTTGTCTTTATTGCAGATTTGTTAACTAGCATTTACAACACTAGGCTTTCGGATATGCACACCGGATCTCAGTCAACTCTTGACTCTCCCTTGGTGCAACTATGCCCAAACCCTCAACAATATCAATAAACTTTGGCTTGAGTGAATCCTTCACTCCCAAGCCTCTGAGAGACTCCCTTTATCACTCATTGATCACTCACTATCAATGATGTTACACACATTGACAATGACCGCCATAAGAGATATGCCTCACTCCTGACTTGGTATCGTACAACTCTCAATAGACTCTTTTATAACATCAGTCTGTCATACCATGGGACACCTAGTACATTGAGACACATAATACCATGGTCCCTCCAATACCATTGACTATAAAGAATTACAAAAGACATTCTTACAAGACTGTCTAGAGAGTTTCTCTCAGCCCCTTCTACGTTGCTAGACACCCCCAACGTAGAAGTACTTGCTGAGCTACCAAAACTAACAGCTTTGATATCGACTTATAGAGTTCTAGTACTTGAAATGGACTACTATTACTGTGGAAATAACCCAAATAGGAAATATATACATTGAGAGCCATAAGCAAGGAAAAGCATGGGGAAACCTACACACCCAAGGGTGGATTGCACTTGCAATTTCAAGTTATGGAGGACGACGTCTTCAATAAACACCAATGACTGGTTGATTGCATTGATAAAATGAAATGAGATACATATGATAAGGGGGAACCCCTTTTTTCACCAATAAAGAGGCAAAAACCCTAATTTAAGGCTTAAGTCACTAATAAGGGTGATTAGGCCATTATTACATAGAACTGGTATTTTTTCAAATATGAACCTATAAATGCCTAGTACTTGGATATTTTTACAAAATCATGAGCTTACTCATAAAATAGCTCATTAACTTAAAGTGTAACACCCACTAAGGATGCTGTGGATTGCATAACATCAACAAAGTCTCAATGCCAGAATCTATTAGCGTCATACAATCCTAGTTTGGCTTCCAAGGCAAACACAGTGTCTTTATTCCTCTAGGGCATCTCTTCAAGTATGACTCCTTTCATATCCTCCTGATTCTGCACTTTATTGAAGTCACCATATACCAATCAAGGAGCTTCTAATAACTCTTTTTCCATCCATGTCTAAAATGATGCACTTTCTTCTGCATCATTAGATGCGTAGATGTTGGCTAGCACAAGTAGAAGACCGTTCAAATCAGATGATGTCTGAACAAGTTGTGTGGGGTTTGTCTCCCATCCAACAATAACATGAGCCTAGTTGTGGAGAAACTGAAGTAGCTACACCTCCTCTATCTTCATCATGATTAGTAAAAAATAAAGGTAGCATTTGGCCAAATTACATGCAAGGCCATTCTTTAAAGAAACCAACCATAACTTTTTGTAGATAATACATCGAGAATATCTAACTCACCAATTGAGGTTTGGATATGTTAGATTGTGTATTCTTTGCTAGGGTTTTACAAGTCCTAGACATTCCATGAGCCCACTTTCATTGGGATTCAATGATGATATCCTCCATTTCCTTCTCATTATCTTCAGTCCCATTCATGACCCCATAAGGATTCAATGTTTTGAGAGACTTCAACAAAGCAACCAGTGATCAAGACTCAAGAGTAATGGCTTTGGGCCTTTTCAAAGGCTAGCATCCTTGACAACCTCCTCATTGAGATGTAGGATCTGGGTATGGCACTCCACAGTTTTGTCTCTAGAAGGGCTTGGGACTTACTTGAAGTGGAGGCATTGCCACAAAGGCCTTGGCTATAGATGACTTTGGACAGCACTGCTCTTGACATCATTGTTAACTTGAGGTGTTCTGAGCTTGATTTGCTGGTGAGACCAGAGCTACTTGGGGTTCAGGCTGGGCCACCAGTGGACAGTGACAGACTTTGGTAGTGGAATGGAAGGGTGATGTACTTTGCTGTTTCATCATCTTGACCCCCACCTAGATAAGGACAAAATCCTTCAAATCTTTGGAGAGGTTGACACAGACATAGACCCTTTTATGGGACCTAGGGTTAAAAAGTGCACAAGCTTATGGCAAATAAGCCCTCCCACCAGCACAAAAATGAGCTTGAGGAAAGCCCATAACTGCATGGATAGGCCAAAAAACCATACCCATATAGTGTAGGAAAGCTGGGGAGTTTGGTCCATCAAAAAACCCTCTTCCCAATGAGAAAATACAACCAAGGTATTCTTGAATACCCAAGGACCTTTTGTAATGATGGCATTGACACAAGCCTTCTCAGCAAATTGAAATAGGAAGGGGCCTTTGGTCAGGCTCATGGTACAGCGTGGAGGCAATGCCACCCATGCAGGTTTCCAACCCTAGAACTCATGTCCTCATGACATACTTGAGTGGGGGAGGGGACCCTACCCACAAAATATCTTAACAAGAATTTTCTTTATACATTTTAATACTCTGAAACAGAACGATCAATAAACTTTTCTTCAGCGTTGAGATTAGTTCGTGATAGACATTGGGGACAAATTCTCTTGGTGCCTCGAGTGGGAAAATTGCTACCAAACACAGGGTTCCTGCGGCCATTTCCAACAATAGATGGATTACTACATCCACTATTGGGCATAGGGGTAGCCATTTAAGTCTGCTTTATTTCCTTGTGCCAAAGTGGGTGGGCTAGTCAGGGCCATCTCAGGCCACTCAATGTGAGACGACAGGCAATGAATGTGATAGAGACAGAGTTAATGCTTGGATCCTAGCACTTACTGCTGTTCTCAGAAGTGTCTCTACCCTGTAAAGTGTGGCGGTATTATAATTTAAATTGGTAATCCAATACCATATATTTTTTGACTTGACGTTTTGAATAGGTTTTGGAAACTTTAGCGATAGAATGGACATAAAGCCTAAATAAATTTCCTTCAAGTGTGGTTGTGTCCCTTTGATGTTGAGATACATTGGGACACTGAAAAAGTTATGGTTTAGCATGAATATTTGTGTGGGCTAGGGAAAGCCCTTGAAAAATCAAATGCAGGGGTTGCAGTAAAATAAATGTTTGTACATTAATAGGTCTGCAATTAATCAAGTCTGTATGCAGTTTCCTCTAGTGTTTGTTGATTGTCAATTGTTTATGGAAATTGTTCTCTAGAATTCGATCTTAATATCATCTTGGTGGAGGTTGACATTTGGGATCCTTTTTACAAGGCAGTTCTTGCAGCAGATCACATTCTATCGAAAGTGACATCATGCTGATTTACAAAGAATGGCTACTTTTGACATATTTAGTTCTGGAGACTTTAGTTGATTATGATGTTAAAAGGAATTTGTCTGGTAACAGAATCTGAGAATCTCCTTTCATGAATGATTGCACCGAGATTGGCGATGTGCTCTACAGCCCAGTATAAGCGAGATGTTGTCATGTAGTGTACATGACAACCACTAAAAAAACCACCTTTTGGATAACATATGCCGGCTCAATTTTAAATGTTACACAAAAGCTATAAAAAAACCACCTTTTGGATAACATATGCCGGCTCAATTTTAAATGTTACACAAAAGCTATAAAAAAACCACCTTTTGGATAACATATGCCGGCTCAATTTTAAATGTTACACAAAAGCTATAAAAAAACCCAGTGTAGATATGTCTTAATTCCGAATCTATCAAGCACCAAAAGGGATCAAATTTAAAATTTAAACATCAGGACAAAAATTTACACAGAAATTTGATGCCTCTTGGTGCTTGGTAGATCCGGCTTTAAGACGGATCTATGCTGGTGTCATAGAGTAAACTGTTGAGGGGAGCATTTTTCATTTGTGCTAGTACACAGTTACAGTTTAATATGAATATACCAGTGGTAGGTAGAATCTGTAAAAGAATGAATGCAGGGATTGTGGTAAAATGAACTTGTACTATGGCTCAATTTGCACCTGAAGTAGGCGTACCCTTTTCTCTGGGGTTGGTTGAATGTGAAGGACTCATCCAAACAATTGCCTAGATTGCAAGCTTAATTCATATAGAGAATTTCATCGTTTACTTCTTGTGTTTAGTGTGGTGAATATTATTGCATCTTTTTATGTTAATGTTATTACACCTTTTTACCAGTCATGTTGCAGATGATCTTCTGTCAAAACTGATCTCTTATTGATTTACAATGATTGGCTATTATCCACATCTTTTTTTCTGATCGTTTAGTTGATTATGGATTTGAGGAGTAGTTGTCTGTCCTCTAACATAAGCAGAGAATCTCCCGCATGAATGATGTGATAGAAGAAACTTTTAGTATTTTTTTCTCTGCGTCGTGGATAATTTTGAATGGATGGTTTCCCAAATGGGGGTACTTCTGAGCTCCATATGGATTGATATATTAAATGCAGGGATACAAACCTGTTTCATATCCAGTTGCAAACTCATTTTGATTTATCTATGCTAGCAGAATGAACAAGTAGTTTGTTTAAACCTTTAAATTTATGTTTAGTGTACAAGCCCACATGGATTGACTTTAAATGATGTTTCTCAATGTCTCAAGGAGTTGTTTTCATTCTTTGTAGGCTATGATGGAGGTCTATAATATGCACAGAGAACAGCTGTCAGCAGCTAACACGATGGTACTTGTGGAGACTCTTCATTCTGTTGGTGCCCACGCACATAGTATAAATAGTGATCATGCTCTTCGTTCAAAGCTGCAAGAACTTGGTACCATGACACAAATGCCAGATCCACCTCTACTGCGACTGGAGAGTGAGGCCTACCAGGCCTCCCTGAATTTGCTGCAGAACTTGATAGTTGATAGATCCATACATAATAAAGAGGTTGAAGTAGAGGCCCGTCTTGTTGAATTCTGTGAAGAAGTTTTGCATGTATACTTAGAAACTGCAAGTTCTGGAGCACTTCCTGAATCTAATAGTCAACAGTCAAAGCCACATTGGGTAATACCATTAGGTTCTGCAAGGAGGAGGGAATTAGCTTCACGAGCTCCTTTAGTGGTTTCAACTTTACAAGCTATTAGTGGATTGAAGGATTCTTCATTCGAGAGATCCTTGTCTCGATTTTTTCCACTACTGGCAAATTTAGTTAGTTGCGAGCATGGATCAGGAGAAGTGCAACTAGCCTTGAGTGACATGTTGAGTTCTTGGGTGGGCCCAATTTTGCTTCAAGCTTGATGGATATCTATATCAAGTTAGCATTTGTACCACTGGTGAACTAGTTATGCGGGGAGTTGATGGTTAATCTCGACTTTAGGTATAAATTCTGAAGAGGCTTTGGCTATTGTTAAGGATTTTTCTTGGCCGTATGGCCCTTACAAGAGGATTGCAAGCTGCTCCTGACTATACCTCATATTTGTCTCAGAACGTGTAGAGCTATCTGGAGCAGGAGTACACAGATTGGATCTTTGAGTTCATCGTTTTCATGTATGATAGTTCTCGTTTTTGAGCATTTTAAAGTTGCATGTAATTCTGTTTTTAGTCTTTTTTTTTTGTTTTTTCTGGATCGTATATATGAATCTGATTAATATGGACTTACAGTTTGGTCATAGTAAGTGAGAGTCTGCTGTAGGCCTACTGAACTTTCATTTCTTGTAGTCCACTTCGGGTATAGGCTAAAGGGCTATTGAATCTTACACAGATATCCATTACAATTTTCTCAGGGTATTTCAGTTTACTTGCATATGATCTTGGTATTGGTTGTAGAGATCTTAATTTACAATGTTTATGCATAACATGGTTTTGCAATTTTTTCTCATATACTCGAGTGACAACGTTGAGGGGATGTAAATAATATCTCTCAAATTTTGTAGATTCTTTCAATTTTCAGTTCTTTTGCAATTTTTTATCATATACTCGAGTGACAACGTTGAGGGGATGTAAATAATATCTCTCAAATTTTGTAGATTCTTTCAATTTTCAGTTCTTTAAAGGTGATCCTTAGCTTGTAAATTCCAGTCTCTGAAGCTCAAAATTTGGTTATGTCAGGCAATTATTTTTATTTTCTTATTGGCTACTCCATTTGGCTGCAATAAATCTTTTAATGGATCTAGGCATATCCGCAACAAAGCATTCAAACTAATTTACGGGGCAGGAATAGAATGCTTTTATGTGTTTTTAAGAGAATATGGCTACATAATTCTGCCCCTTTGCTTTATTGGTCAGGGATCAGTATTAAATTGTCGTATCCCACAGTTGAACAATATAGATACATTCAAGAATGCCACGCTAAAACGTTCAGAAAATACCATCAATTGGTTCACTTATAGAATCATATGGTCTCTATCGCATGCTTTCTGCAATTTAAAGGCTGTAAATTTTAACGGTCACAACAGTGTTAACATTTTAAATGACATGTTTCACCATTTCTGAAGCTCAAATTTTGGTTGCCAGGGAATTATTTTCACTCTCGTTAGCTTTTTCATTTGGCCCTAATAATTCAGTCAAAAGGATCTAGGCATATCTGCAGCAAAACATGCAAATTTGTTATAAAATTAACTAGACCCGCCTAGTGCAAATTTGTTATAAAATGAAACAAATGAAAACACAAAATTATATTATTAAAACACTTCACATCTTTACAATGAGATTCACCTTTTTTTCCCAAAACATTGGAAATTAATAATTACCAAAACCCTAATTTTTATATTCTAAGCCACCAAAGTGACTTTATTCGCCATCAAAGTGATTTTATTACACATGTAAGCCTTATATTCTAACATTCCTTCTTAAAGTTTACAACAATGAAAACAAAATTTACTAAAATCAAAGACATTGACTAAAAACAAAATTTGCTGAAATTAAACATATATAAGCTGAAAACAAAATATATTGAAATTAAACACACACACTGAAAATAAAATATCAAAAGTAAATAAAACCAAACATTCTTGAGAGGCTTTTTATATGGGAATAGTTCTTGAACCATGTAAAGCTCCATCAAATTACTTTGTAATCCTCATAGAGCTCTAGTTCTCAAGCTGAATGCCCAAGTTCTTGAACCATTTCCTCAAACTCTTGAATTACAAGGCTATACTCCTAAGCCCACAAATTCTTGAACTATTTGGACAACCATCCATGTTGAGCTTTATTTGCATTAGGTCCATTGCCTTCAAAATGCTAGCTTCTTATAAGATATGCAAAAAATGTCACTTCTTGAATAATGTCGTCACCATTTTCTGCATTCGATGGATCTTCAACAATGGTCATATTAGTTACATGTGGTTCATCCAAAGTTTTTCGTTGAGAGCATCATTGGCGCGAAATCTACATTTCTAGGTTGTTTGTCCATTTCCTTGCAATAATGACTTTCCATCTCCCTTTGTTTTTATCTAATCTTCTAAGACTATTTTGATACAAATAGATCTTCCACATCTCCTTCAAAATAATAAAACATTTCATGGCCAAAATCTTCAAGACCTTATAGCAAACCTTGAGGTGGAGTTGCATCTTTAGCCCTTGCTTCTCCCATCAATCTAATTTTGATACCTTGACAATGCGTAATCGAAGAATAATTCACTAAAATCTGTTGAAGAAAAACCTAGACTCCATTAGAAATACCAAAACTTGTGAAACAACACTCACCACTTGAGTGGGTTGTTGCAAGCTCAATCTCGATGCCATTTGCAACTCATCCATGTTATGCTTGGCCATTAAAATGGATAAAAAAACAAAAGAAAAAAAACTAACAAAATTATTACTTTCTGCCTCCGATATTGGGATATGATTTGATTAAGACTTGTTTCTATTTCTCATAGACAACAATCATATAGATAGTCAAGGCAACTACAATAAAATGTTTTTCTTGATGCATGGGCACAAGATTCTTCTTGATGTGACAGAGATTGTGTGGACTCTCCCTGTTTTGTCTTGATGGTTGACATGGATTTATTCCTATGGTGTCTGTGTACCACTTGGCAGATTGATGTACAATATGATAGAAAGCGAGTGGAGGCAGATTTTGTACAATGACCAACTACTTTAATTTGTGGCTCTTGTAGATTGAAACCACAACTATAGGAACACTTCTAGCAGGCTCAACCGGTGATTGGTGGCTCATTCAACTTTACTTGATATGACACCTCCCTCGACCTGATATTATGACCCTATCCATAAGTAGTATAATTTTGAATGCTTTATCAAACACTTGTTTCACACAACTCCTAAGGTATGTAAAGTTGAATTTTTTCTCTATTTTTAGTGTTAATTAATTCATAAATTAAGGATATGGAATATTTATGACTTGTATTGTTTACATTTCATTTTTTGTCAATGTTGCAGATTGTTGGGTGAATTTCTATTACCACCATCAAATAGTTTACCGCACATATGTTGAGAGGTATTCTTGATCATGAAATAAATTGGAATGGAGTATCAAGCCATTGATGCATGTACTAATGATCATATTATATATTGTGGACAATATGCATCAGAAAACAAATGTCCATAATGTGAAATTAATAGATATCGAACTGATCAATAACAAAAAAGGTGTCTTGCAAAGTTTTTCGTTATATTTCCATAATTCCATGTTTCCAATGACTATTCAGGTGCCAAAGTATAGCTCCATTTATGGACTACCATGCAAAGAACAAAAGTGAAGATGGTGTTCTTCGAATTCCTGCAAATGGTTATGCGTTGAAGAAAATCGAAGAAAAATGGACAATTTTTAAAGATGAACCTCGTAATGTTAGAATTTCATTGGCATATGATGGTTCAATTTATTTGGAGAGCTTCATTCTACTTACTTAGTGTGGCATGCTTTTGTCATAAACAATAACCTTCCTCCTTGTATGTCGATAAAGAGAGAACACAATGTTGACAGTGATTATTCAATGTATTTTTTGAAAGTATTATTTCATTAATTTCTTTAATTAATTGCTGCATGAGAACACCTTTTATATAGTGGGAAACATAACTAAATAGAATTGTGTTGAATGATCATTTAGGTAAGTACCAAGTTAAATATATGAATGTATATATTGAGCCTCTTATCGATGATCTATTGAAGTTATGGGATGGCATCACTATGTATGGAATCTCTAGACCAATATGGAAGAAACAATTTCAGTTCCATGGAATACTTGCATGGACAATTCATGGCACTCGTGGGTTAACACATTTTTGTTATATTCATTATCATCTTCATCCTCATTGTCATCATCGTTAACATCATGATCATCATTGCCATCATCATTAGCATCATGATCATCATCGCCATCATCATCATCTTCATTGACATCATCATCGTCACCACCACCACCACCATCACCACCACCGCCACCACCACCACCATCATCATCTTCATCGACATCATCATCATCATCGTCATCATCATTGTCATCGCCATCATCATCATCATCGTCATCATCATCATCATCATCATCGTCATCGCCATCATCATTGTCGTCATCATCATCGCTATCATCATTACCATCATCATCATCGCCATCATCCTCATCATCATCATCAACATCTTCATCCTTATCCTCATCATAATCATCGTCATCTTCATCCTCATGATCATCATCATGGCTAACATCTTCATCATCATCATTGACATCATCATCATCATCTTCATCCTCATCCTCCTCCTTCTCATCATCTTCATCCTCATTGTCATCATCGTCATCATTGCCATCATCACCATTGCCATCATCCTCATCATCATCAACATCTTCATCGACCTCATCCTCATCATAATCATCGTCATCTTCATCCTCATGATCTTCATCATGGCTAGCATCATCATCAACACCATCGATATCATCATTGTCATCCCCATCATCATCGTCATTGTCATCGTCATCATCATCATCATCATCATCAACAACATCATCATCGACATAATCACCATCATCTTCATCCTCATCCTCATCCTCATCCTCATCATCTTCATCCTCATCGTCATCGTCATCATCATCATCACCACCACCATCAACATCATCACTGTCATCATCATCATCATCGCCATCATCATTATCATCATCATCATCATCGACATCTTCATCCTCATCCTCATCATAATCATAGACATCTTCATACTCATGATCGTCATCATGGATAACATCATCATCATCATCGACATCATCATCACCATCTTCATCCTCATCCTCATCCTCATCCTCATCATCATCATCGTCATCTTCATGCTCATCGTCATCTTCATTCTCATGATCATCATCATTGCCATCATCATCATCATCATCATCGACATCATCATCGACATCATCATCGACACAATAGAATTTGAACCCAAAATCCGACAACATCTGACGAAAAGTACTTTTTTGTCGGATAACAATGATGAAAAGTACTGTTTTGTCGGATTTGCTTTGTTGTCTTGAAGAATCATTGGAAATTTGACACCAGTGTCGTCGGATTTGCGACCATATTGTCGTCGGTGAAGCGACCATACTGTCATCGGATTTACGATGCGTTATCGTCGAATCTCCGACGACTTTAACCTATTTTTTGCAATAGCATTAAGGTTTTTTCGCAACGGTAACTAGGTTAATATCGTTGGAGATTCGATGTCAGTTATATTTGAAAATATATAAATTAAAGAAACATTTCGACATGTTTTCTATAGAAACGACGAATGGTTTGAGGAAATTATTTATTCCTCGACGGACGGATTGTGTGCGGACATCATTTTATTCTTCGACAGACGATTTGCAGAATTCTTTTTATTCTTCGACAAACCACTGTTTGCGAAAATAGTGATATGTCGACCTTGATTTTTTAAGATTGTCGATAGTCTTCATTCACGAAGTTTGTGACAAAATGTCAAATAGAAATATTCCTGATCCAAATGAGCAAAATGGACAATTGCTTGCTAGACTCTGGGATGCAGCGAAAAGAAGGGGTGATGGGAAATGTTATTGTCCATGTAGTGAATGCAAGGGATTTAAGAGGAGAAGAATATTGATCGCAACAACCACAAAACATTGTAGGGAACATGGACACGCTGAGGGGGGGGAATGAATATCGTTCATTTGTAAGTTTAGCATTATAAAGTTTTTTATATTTTTTGCTTTGGTAAATGTATGTATTATTTTAATATTTCCTATATTAACTTAGATCTATTGATGTATTAATCATGTAATTATAAAGGAAATACATCCTACGACATATTGTCCAGAGGAAGTGCTTTCAGAACAGGTGCCAGAGGAACATCGAGCTATACTTAATGGAGAACAAGTGAATGATCATATTGAAGAAGATGATCATACTGACAACGTAGTTGAAGATGATGGTACAAATATATTGATCCATGATTCATTTAATGTTAGAATGGATGATGACAATGGCAATGATCATGAAAATATTCATGAATTTGACGATGTTCACGAGACAGGGGGGAGTGGGAGTGGGAGACTCAAACTTCCTTTGTTAAGAGTATGAAGACAGGGTGGACCAGGTCTTGCTCCGGGCATGTAGCATTACTATGCGATTTCATTGATAAAGAACCTTCCAATTATGAAGAAGTGGCAGAATGGAAAGAATGGAAGGATGCTATGATCGAAGAGTATTAGTCGATCATGAAGAATGATGTTTAGGATGTTGTCCCAAGACCAGAAGGGAAGTTAGTTGTAACTTCCAAATGGATCTACAAGATCAAGCATACTGTAGATGGTAGCATAGAGAAATATAAGGCAATATTTGTTGCTCGTGGTTTCTCCTAGAAAGAAGGAATAGACTATGAAGAAATCTTTGCACCTGTAGTCAGATACACTTCCATCAGATCGGTACTTGCTTTGGCTGCAGTGATGAAATGGAAGATACACCAAATGGATGTCAAGACTGCTTTCTTGAATGGTGTAGTGGAAGAGGAAGTGTATGTGGCGCAACCACTCAGTTTTGAGACACATGATAGAGAGTCTCATGTATGCAGATTGAAGAAAGTCCTATATGGTTTGAAATAGGAACCCAGGACTTGGTACGACAAAATTGATAGCTTTCTATCCAGTTTGGGCTTTACTAAGAGTAAAGTAGATTCCAACCTTTACTACAAGGTTGAAGATGACAACCCAGTGATGCTCCTACTGTATGTAGATGATCTGTTTGTAACAGGTATGGATGGGTTGATTGCTGATACGAAGAGGAAGCTTGCTGCCGAGTTCGAAATGAAGGACTTGGGTATGATGCATTATTTTATAGGCATGGAGGTGTGGTAGAATGCAAATGGGATTTCCCTGGGACAAGGGAAATATACAATAGAGATCCTAAAGAGGTTTGGGATGATGGACTGCAAGGCTATGGCCACACCTATGGCATCGAACCTGAAGCTATTGAGTGATTCTTCATCAGAGACAGTTGATGCTACGCTGTATCCTCAGATGATTGGGTCCTTGATGTACCTAACAAACATGAGACCAGATATTTGCTTTGCTATGAACACCTTGAGCCAGTTCCTGACAGATCCGAGACATGTTCACTTGATTGCTGCAAATCATATTCTGAGGTACCTGAGGGCTACAGTTGATTATGGGCTCAAGTATGAGTCGAATCAGAAGATTAACTTGGAGGGTTATGTCAATTTAGATTGGGCAGGCAGTGCCATTGATAGGAAGAGCACTTCAGGGTGTTGCTTCAGTATGGGATCCGGTGTGATCTCTTGGTTTAGTAGGAAGCAATCCTGCATGGCACTTAGTACAGCTGAAGCAGAGTATGTCGCAGCTGGTTCAGCTAGTTGTGAGGCAGTATGGCTGAGGAAGCTACTGTCTGATTTAGTTGATCTCCAGTTGGATGCTACTTGTATACATTGTGACAACCAGATTTGCGTGAAGTTGTCAGAGAATCCAGTGTTCCATGAAAAGTCAAAGCATACCGAGATCAAGTATCACTATATCAGGGATATGGTGCAGAGGGGAGCAGTAAAGCTCCAGTATGTTGCGACAAAGGAACAGATAGCTGATGTGTTGACGAAGCCATTGGCTAGGGTGAAGTTTGAGTACTTCAGGGAGAGGCTTGGTGTTCTCCAGATTGAGGTTTCCTCCAAGGGAAAATGATGAGACCCATAGCCATTTTGACATGGTGAGAGGATTGGTTCCTTCCATGGTCAAATGTAAGGGCTGAGCCTTTCTGTCATGATGAAAGGATTGGTTCCTTCCATGTCATATATGAGTGCTGAATCCGTAAGCCATTCTGATGAGTAGGTTAGATGTAAGGGCTGAGCCATTCTGTCATGGTGAGAGGATTGGTTCCTTCCATGTCAGATATGAGTGCTGAATCCGTAAGCCATTCTGATGAGTAGGTCAGATGTAAGGGTTGAGCCATTCTGCCATGGTGAGAGGATTGGTTCCTTCCATGTCAGATATGAGTGCTGAGCCATTATGATATGACTGTAGGATTGGTTCCTACATGATCAGATATAAGGGCTATTGCCATTCTTGGAATGGAGTTGCTTGGTGAGGTGCCAGGAATACTTGGTCTAGGACTAAGGGCCATTCTGATATGACTGTAGGATGTGTTCCTACATGATCAGATGTGAGCGCATGGCCATTCTGATGTGATCGAGGGATGTGTTCCCACTTGATCAGATATAAGGGCTGTTTCCATTCTTGGAATGGAACTACCTGGTGAGGTACCAGGAACCCTCAACTTGGGGATGAGAGCCTTTCCATTATGGTTGCAGGATGTGTTCCCGCATGGGTGGATGTAAGTGCAGATCCCTTCCATCATGGTTGCAGGATGTGTTCCTGCATGGGTGGATGTAAGTGAAAAGCTCTTTCATCATGGTTGCAGGATGTGTTCCTGCATGGGTGAAAGAGCAGAGCCTTTTTAGCATGGTTGCAGGATGTGTTCCTCCATGGCTAAATGTGAGTGCTGGGCCTTTTTGATGTGATTATAGGATTGGTTCCTACATGATCAGATGTGAGTGCTGGGCATGCCTTTCTGACGAGTAGGTTAGATGTAAGTGCTGGACGAGCCATTCTGACTTGGTGTCAGATATAAGCGCTGAAGAAAGATCTACATGGAGTCTAGGCCTACAACCAACATGAAAAAGGGCTGGCTTTGTAGAACTTCCTGTGAGGAGAAGAATCATGAGATAACACTCGTGATGATCTAGTGATGATGATCTAGTAGTGATGATCCAGATCAAGCGATGATCCAGATCCAGTGATGATGACTAGTGATGATTCAGATCGAGTGATGATCCAGATCCAGTGATGATGTCCAGTGATGATCCAGATCGAGTGATGATGATCCATATCGAGTGATGATCCAGATCTAGTGATGATCCAGATCGAGTGATGATGATCCATATCGAGTGATGATCCAGATCTAGTGATGATCCAGATCGAGTGATGATCTAGATCCGAAGATGAAGATGACTTGAAGACGGAGATGAATTGAAGATACATATGACGAGATGATCCAGAGAAGAAGACCAGTGATGAAAATTGTGTCGAGAGAATACCTTCCTAGTTAAGAGGGAGTGTTGATGTAATTGTAACTTCGGAATGTATTCACTTGTATTTCTTATCTATTGTAAGCCGATGTTTATTCCGGGATGTACTTGTGTCATGTCATGCCCCGATGCTCCTATCAGGAGGATCTATATTATAAACAAGTCATGTCAAGTGATTGTGGGTAACCCTCCTATTGTCTAAGGGCTAAAGTCGCCGCAGTTCTAGGGCACTAGGGTTATTAGACTCTCCTAGAGAGGTTGGCCCTAGTAGGGTTTTAGTCATGTCGGGATTAGTATAAATAGAGAGCTGGAATCTCTATTTAGGACACGTCTCACACACACTCAAGTGTAGCGCATAGTTGAGGAAAGAGAAGACATTGGGGCTAGATAGAAAGAAGGTTACTGCTGTCGGGAGATCACTTATTGTTTTGGGTTTTACTTTGGTGCTGATTCTATCTCTGAGGAAGTTGCGGGTTTTTCTCCATTTATGGTTTCCCCAAGGAAAAAAATTGTGTTCATTGTCTTTTGTGTTTGATTGCTGTGCTTGTTGTTCTCTCAGTTAAATATCCTAATTTTATGCTAGCTTAATGTTAAAAATCTAACAAATTTTACTCTTGGCCACATCCATAATTACTCTCTCGGAAGATGAATAATTAGAAGCACACCATTCAATGAAGTCAGGAAAAATTAGGGTTTGATATGGACAGAAAAAATGAAAATGGGACCTGTAAACACCAAGTATGTCTTTACCTCGATATTTAAATGTTTTTAACTTAGTCTGCAATTGGTTAATGGAGACAAATGATAACATGGTATAGACAATTTTACTATCACTGTCCTCAAACGCTTCTTCAATTTTCTGAAATTCTAGGGCCGGAGCCTCTGTTTCTCCTCCACTATCCATTTTTATATTGTTTGGTAGGTAAAAAGTGGCCTACCTGGCCAGTTGATGGTAGAATTGAATCTGTCTGATTTGGATTCTTCCACATGCAATGAACTTTCTTCTTCTAATGGAAAAAATATGAATAAGCATCATCCACGTGCTTTACCCTTTTATAGTATTTATGCTTCAGAACCCTTTGTTATTCTTCATATATATTTCCCATGTGAATTTCCCTCTATTGGTAGATCTGATCTCTTTTTATTTCTAGTCGTCAATCTTGATCATTGTTTTAACCTTACATTCCCACTTCTGCTGCCCTATCTGATTTTAACCTCCCTGCAATTTTAAGCCGCAGATCCCTTCATAGACGTAGATCGATCATCCCCTTATTCACCACCGTAGACTTCTTCTTGATTTACTGCCGTCCAACCAGAGTGTAAAATGACTTGCTACTTTCATTAGTGGATTGGTAAATAACCGTTGATCTCACTCTCCATGGATCTCAATCGTTGATCAATCCTGACCTTTAAATATTCCACTCATATTCAATTGTACAAATGATATGCACCTTTCTCCAGCGGGCTCAACCTCCATTGTAGATATTCATCAACGTTGATCTTATCCCTTGATTAAATTTTATCTTTAACCGATTCCTTTGAGGCTTAAGAAAATTGTATCTGCGCATCTTACAGTAGAGAAATACCTTAGGATTGTAGATCTTACCATCACCAAATATGTACCCTCGATCCTGCAGGCCCTTTAATCCATTATGCTGATTTCAACATTTCAATTATCGACTCAACTTCAATTGGCGCAATGATCCACAACCATAGATCTTGATCAGGCATTGATCTGAACCATTGATTTGTGTGGGATATACACCTTTCCTCTAATTTCCAACTTCGCTTTCCCCACGCATGTTCAACCAGCGAAATCTTTTTGGACCATTGATCACTTTCTCCTTGTGATCTCCATTGTTGATTTATGTGGCGTGCAAGCTTTTCCACTGATTGGAAAATTTTACTCTTCCGCGCTAGTTCCACCAATGGAATCCTCATCAGCCATAGATCTACATTTCCTTTTTGTATGAAATTGATATTTGTTCCTTTTTAATCCATTCCGCTGGCCACCCAAAATTCTTCTCTTGTGCATCTTTGGCTATCGGATTTACTAACACAACCATAGATCTTTTTCCCTAAATATCTATTCCACTAAAATCTATCACATGATAGTATAATCACACATTTTCATTTAAGATTTTTTCCAAGTATTTAACCCATGGTTTCCTTAAGATATATAAATGTTAACTTTATAAACAATCCCTTTCATCATTCTTAAATCACCCTATAGCCTACCTTTGGTCATATCATTACAAATTTTTCATTTCATACCTTATTCTTCTAAGGTCTACCCATTTCTAACTGCTAACCAGAAATAGTGCTAACATCTAGCTCCAACTGGGGATGCTATCCTCCCTACGAGGTAGCAAAGAACCTGTAGACCAGTTCCTGTCTTATCCTTCTCATGTACAAACTCAAAAACCCCTTTTTGTTTTTTCTGAATGTAAAATAAAATAAAATGGAAACCCCTCAAGATATTAGGGCCTTCTCTCCGGTATTCAAATATCTCAGCTCGCAATATGTACTGATTTATTCAAATTAAACAAATATGTGCAACTATGATAAAAAAATTACCTTCCACCTTAGGATAAATAATGTTTCAAAAACATCCCATTTACAAGGCCCCCTTTTAGCTGAACCCCATCCCGATGTTGCAAGATAAATGAATGGTATCCCCTGAAAGTTGCAATAATATATGATCCTTTACACATGTGATCAAATTTTCCGTGTTTTTCCTCCTTAGGTGCATCCCACTTCAAAACCAAGTCATCAATCTTAAATTGCTCTTCTTTCACCCTTCTATCAAAAGTATTTTTCATCTTCTCTTGATGTATCTGTACCTTGTCATAATCCTTATCCGTCATTTCATTCAACTCAATAATCTGATTGACCCTCCTCTACATATGGTTTGGTTCCTCATCTTGTGGGCCTATAGTAATTTCATGACTAATAGACCTAAAGATGCTGGAAAAACCACCTCTACTCCATAAACCGTCTGAAAAGGTGACATCCCAATTGCACTTTTAGAGCTTATACTTTCTTCCCACAAGGCATACTTTAATTTTGTGTGCCAAGCTCTTTTGTTATCCTCCAACAAAATTTTTATTATCTTCATTAAGCTCTTGTTGGAAGATTCTACAAGCCCATTTCCTTGAGGATAGTATGTAGTGGAGTGATTCAAATTTATATGGTACTTATGGCAAAACTTGATAATCTTTTTTTAGTTGAAAACATGTGCATTATTAGTTACAATCCTTTTAGGAATTCCAAACCTTGACAAAATATTACTTTCTAAGAAATCCATAACAACAAGTTTAGTGGCTCTCCTGGTTGGTATAGCCTCAATCCATTTTGTGAAACAATCTGTTGCAATTAAAATCCATCTGTGCTAACCAGAAAAGTTTGGGTTGATTTCTCCTATGAAATCTAACCCCCATTGTTGAAAAGGTGCCTCAATTGAAATGGGATTAAGAAATAATGACATGAGCTTTCTTTTTCCATAAAAAATCTGGCATTGATGACAAGTGGCGATTTCTTTATAAGTATCATAGAACATAGAAGGCCAATAGAAACCAACTCTCAATATCTTGTTAGTAGTCACCTTCCAGGAATGATGTCCTCCACAAACACCCTGATGAAATTCTTTCATGGTTTGTTGAGCTTCATTTTCCAACAAACAATTCAACAAAACCCCACCTCGATCTTTCCAATACAGATATTGATTCATAACAAAAAAATTTCCTGCTTTCAGTTTTACTGACCTGGCCCTGGTTTTGCTCAATCCTAGAGGAGGCTGTAAGTTTTGGAAAACATAGATGATGTCATTGTACCATGGGGATAAAGCAAAATATGCTAGCACTTGCAATCCTGAATCAAAATGATTAGAATTATTGGACAAGAGATTTAATTGTAAAGATTCACAATTTGAATCTGTCATAAGTTTAGCAAGTCCCTTCCCTTTCACCAATTTTATGGGTTTAATTTCTAGATCATATTCCAATGGAACAACAATCTACTTATCTATCTTTCCTTTCGAGTTAGGTTGAGTGAGGATATTGTTCACCACATTACTGGGAACAAATGCTATGATGTGGGAATGTAAAATGTATACCCTGAAATCCTTCAAATATATTACCAAAGAATAATCTTGTTTCTCCATAATATCATACTTGAATTCCCCATCTCTTATCACCTTGCTAACGAAAGCAATAGGTTCAAAATTTTGATCATTTTTTTGTAGTAAGACTCCAACAATTGTATGTGTAGATGCATATGAGAAAACTAAAAAATCTTTACAAAAACCATGACTTACTAAAACTAGGCCTTCAGTGATTGCTTTCTTAATATCTTTAAAATATTTTTTGGCATCCACAATCCATTTAATCTCACTATCCTTCTTCAACATGTTTGTGACATTCTTCAAAATCTCTGTGAAACTAGGGATAAACCTTCTAAATAAATGTACCTGTCCAATGAATGATTGTACTTCCTTTTTGCTTCTGGGTTCCTCCACCTTTATAATGAAATTTACTCTGTCTGGATCGATTCTAATCCCATCCTTAGAAATGATGTGACCCAACAATTCTCCCTCTTTCATAGTAAAATTTTATTTTCTGGGGTTGAGGGAGATGTCATACCTTGTGCACTTTAAAAATATCTTCTCCAAATGTTTCAGATTGTCCCTATCAGACTTATAATACACTGTAATATCATCCATATAAACTACCACAAACTTATCCTTCTCCTCAGCAAAAGCTACGTCCACGGCTCTCTAAAAAGTAGCTCCTGCATTCATTAACCCAAAAGGAATCTTGGCATACATGAACATAACCCAAGGTGTATTAAAGGCTGTATTCTCTTGGTCTTTAGGAAGGAATTTTATCTGGTTGTATCTAGAAAATCCATCCATGGTGGAAATTCTTTAAGCTCCTACTACTTTCTGTAAAATGTGATCCATCTTGGGAAAATGATAATTTTCTTTCAATGACACTTTGTTTAAATTTCTAAAATAAACATAGAGTCTGATCTCACCATTCTTCTTTATTACAAGCACTAAGTTAGCTACCCATTTGGACAATTCGAGAGTCACGATTATTTTTGCATTAAACAACTTTCTCAATTATTTTTCAATTAATGGTAACAACATAGGATTTATTCTTCTCAATTTCTGTCTAAATGGTTTTCCCTAGGTATGATAGGAATGGTATGCTGTAAAATGGAGGTATCACACTCTTTCAAGTCTTCATAACTACAAGCAAACACAACAATATACTTCTTCATCATGTTTATATATTCTTATTTTTCTTTTACATATAAGTTTCTTGATAACTTTACAATCTTGGGTGAATTTTCAGTCCCTACATTTTGGTCTTCAATATCATTTTTAGTGGGTTGTACTTTCGGATATTTAGCAACATAATTTTTATCAAATAACTTCTCTAAAGGAATAAGACCCTTTGGACTATAATTGGTTTTCAGTTGAATTATATCTTTTCCTCCAGTTACATCTTTTAACTTTTTCTGTTCAACATCTTCTACAAACTGTACATTTTCCTGAAAGTTTTCTGAATATTGATTCTCTGTGTCTATCTTTGTATTTAGAAACTCTCCCGACAATTCCAAAAATGATTTTATTTGTAAATAATCTTCAAACACTTCCCAATATTTGGAATTATCAGGATTGGAAGGTCTCTTTACAACTGCTATTTTATATTTTTTCTTTGAATAAATGGGAACTTTGAAATTTCCAGCAGTAGTGGCCAGTGAATCAAGTACTTGATTTTATCTTTTAGGAATCACTATAACTTTGTATTCTGTAAAGAAATTCCCCAACATATCCCACACTTCATTTCTATATGCCCTCATTCTGGGATGTTTGGTTTGGTAACTGTCATTCACTTGATTCACAACTAGCTCATAATCCCCAAAAACATCTATTTGTTTAGCTTTCAAATATTTCAAAGAATTAATCCATAACATCAAATCTTCATAATCCACTACATTATTTGTGCATTCAAAAGTTAACTTAAAAGAATACACTTTAAATTCCCTATTTGGAGAAATTATCCATACACCAACACCAACTCCTTCTTTACTAATGGACCCATCAAAATACATTGTCCACAGTCCCTCTTCATTTTGTTTTCTCTCTAATTCTTCCCGTCTTTTGGCAAAATCTTTATCTTCCTTTACTTCCACCGCTATAGGAATTTCTGGATCAACATGCGAGACATTGAAAAATAAGGAAGAACCCAAATCAATATCTACAACATATATGGGATGGTTATCAGGCGTGTCTTGGCTATAACCACATATGCTAACATTTTTTCTCTATATAATCTCCTGTTACCTCCAAACAAATGAATGGTTGCATATGACATGTCCATATGTAATGCTCCCTTTAGTTTTGAATCCCACGGTCTTGACAATAACATACCAAATTTGGGAGGGATGTCGACCACTACCACATCCATGACAATAATCTTAGATGGAATTTGTGCAAGGGTTACCACCATGTATTTTATCAACCCCAGACATATTACCTTTCTAGAATCAAAAGAATACAGGTATTTAGAGGGCCTTGCAATTTCCAATCCTAAACTCTCCACCACTATCCTTGGAATTAAATTACGAGATGCACAAGAATCTAGCTTATTAGTGTTGTGTAAAATCATATCATGACTATTCAAGCTTACATAGAATGGTGGGACATCTTACTCATATGTATCTTCAAATTTAGGCCCAAGGAAAATAGTGGGAGGATCATCTGTTAATTCCAAAGTATCTGGCTGAAAATCACCTTCATGTTTTACCATTTTGGTTATTTTCTCTTTGTATTTATTATTCCTTAACAACTCATTAAATGGGATGGAAATTTTTATTTCAGACAGTTCAACTTGTATATTGAAAAATGAAGTTGCTTTATCCACATCAACTCATATTGGCTATTTCACTTCTTTTGATATTTCTCCTTTATTATTTGAAACCTTTTGTAAATTATTTTCTTTTTGTTTATCTTTTTTCTTTTCTGTTTGTTTTTCTGTATTTGGATGACTAATGGAAGGCTGATTTGAATTAGGATTTCCTTTATTGATGACTGCATCTCTACTTCTCAGTTTTAATTTATTTTGAAAATAATCAATGGAATTTTGATAACCCTTCTGATACTGTTACGATTCTATCTCAAATCCATTACAATCATCTTCTTGAGCAAACAAATTGTGCTCTTTGTGAGTGAGATAAAATTCAGAATTCAGATCATCAAAGTGGGGTATTTGATTTTCCATTGGATCATTTTCTTCCTACTCATCAACATAATTTTCAGGGAATGGAGGCCTTATTTGCTAATCTTCAGGATTTATAGGATTCCTTGGGTCTCTCTGCTTGAATGGAGGGGGAGGAGGAGGTGGAATTATGAAGTTTGGATTTCTTATTTTAGGTTTAGGATGCTTGCTATTAGGTGGTCTATTATCTAAATTCAAGCAGTCCATCAATCTTTCCATAGTCTTCATCATCATCTCAAACTTTGCATCATTTGGAGAATAAGGAGAGGTAGACGGGTGATTTTCTTCTCTTGTTTTTCTTCTATTCACTTCCATTCCTAGTTTCATTTTCCCTAAATCCATCAAATTGGCCTCTAATTCCAAAGCATCTTTAACATTCATTAGGGGGGTTTTGAGGCCTAAATTGGGCCTCATAAGGAAAATAATAAAATAAGAGTTATAATAATAAAATAAAAGTTCTAGATTTTGGAGGGTAAACATAAAAAACTATTTTTCTTATCGTAGTTTTGGCATATCTCCTTATTGGTTCACCCAAATTTTGAGTTTGAGGACTCATTGGATGCGTAATTTAATTCCGCATCTAACCCATACCCACACTGCATACGTCTGAGGTACACACGACACCCAAAAATGAAAATTTTGTGGGTACCTCAAACGTATTCTATGTGAGTATGGGTTGGATGCGAAATTAAGTTCCGCATCCAGTGAGTCCCCAAGCTCGATAATTGGGTGAATCGATAAGGAGATATGCCAAAAATACGATAAGAAAAAGTAGTTTTAAAAAAAAAATTCCCTCTATTTTTCTTACAAATTTTACCCTTATGGTTGACATCATCATCTTGAATCCTATTGGTTCTTATTAAGTGAACTTTAACGATATAATTTTTTTTTGAGGCCCATGTTTTACCTCAAAAATCCCCTAAGGAATATTTGTATATTTTCTTTCTCTCAGTAATAGGGAAAAGTCACTTTCAAAAGCATATGCATAATGTAGTTTAGCAACACCTACTAAGGGTTTGATATCTGCTAGAATAGAATTATACACCCTCATGAACCTGCTGGAAAACTAATGAACTGACTCAAAATTTTCCTTCTTTAGATTATTGTACTAAGATATAACTTTTAAGGGACTCTTCTTGTCTTCCCACCTATCTAAGAACATAGTTTGGAAGGCTTCAAATGTGGGTATAGATCTTGTAGGAAAGTCCTTGAACCATCTTTTTTCCTCTCCAGACAGACTTTGTACAAATAACCTCATCTTGGAATCATCATAGTCAACCTATTCCATATCAGCAAAGTATTCAAACCTATTCATGTGTTGTCTAGATATAAAGTTTCGTTCCCCATCAAATAAAGATATTCTTTGTGAATAGTTTCGGGGAAAATCATGTAGCAAAACATGCAGAGATAAAGGAGCAAATCTGGCCGCCATGGGTCTAGGAATATTTTGAACAGAAGGGGGACTTTGAACATGACTATATTAATTTGTCATAGTGGTCTAGGGACTAAAAACATAGTCTCACAAAGAATTCAGAAAATTAAGCATAAAATTGACAAAATGGTGCTGCAATGGAAGTAACAACACTGTATAATCAATTAATAATGAATAATACAATACAATGATAATGAAATATGCATGAATTCCAAGGCAATTCTAATTCCCAAGGAGGTCATTTGAATTTAATGAATGGGTGTAGCTTAACTGACTGTAAGTCACAATAAACACACTAGTTAACCAACTGATCAAGTCCTGATTGACTCAACTAAGTCCTAACTAAAGTCGGAGTGCAATGAATGATTGAGTTTAACTGAAATTATCTCAGACACATGTCACTGCATGCCAACCAACAAGTGGTAGCACATCCATAACTCCAATGAACCCCGATGAGGTTAACTGAAGTTAAATTGACCATCAAAGGTGGTTGGAGGTGCCCCTGTTGACTCCCGTTCATTAAATATTAATAAAATAATCAATATAATGAATGGAGGTGACTTCACCACTCAACTTAACTGATTGTAACCATCAGTTAGCAATTAGGTTCATTTATGACACTTAGATCACCCCCGGAGTGCTCCAGTTAGCCTCCCCGAATGAAGGAGAAGGCTTAGTTGGCCTTCTTGACTGAAGGTAGGCGTGGGTATGGTCATGCTGATGTCATAGTGTGCTCATCTGATGCCGATTAAGTCAATAAAACTTAGTGGACAAATTACTACCAAGATCAAACTATGAAAGAATTCCTTGCAACCAAACAACTTGGATGCAAGCATTCACCGCTCCTTGGTACTCAGCCTCTGCTAAAGACAATGCTATGGCGGCCTGCTTTTTGCTAGACCAGAAAATGGGGCCACCACTAAACATGAAAACATATTTGGAAGTAGAATTCCAATAAATAGAATCACTCGCCCAATCGGAATTTGTGTAACCAACTAGCTCAAATTGACCAAATTAAGTGTGCATGATGGGTAAATGTCTCCAACACCCCCCCTTAAGCTATACTCAGAAAAGGTAGAAAAAATAAAGTGCATGAAATGATAGGGCCCTAGAAACAGGTCCATAGGTCACCCTATACAATAATGAAACTCAAACAATGCTCAAAAATAAATCTAAGTGAGGAAAAGAGGGAAAACCTAGTGGGAAACCCCCCCCTCAAGACGAACACTGAAAGTAGTCTGATCACCTTGATGAACTCACCCCCAACAGTGAACGGAGGTAAGTGAACTTCTTTTCTGAAAATATCTTGGTGAAGATGTTTTTAATGTACTCATCAGTCGGGTAGAATTGCAGAATGATGGTCCTGTCATGCACTAACTCTCTGATGTAGTGCATGTGTATCTCTACATGCCTGGTCCTCTGCCTGGTAACTGGATCTGTGGATATCTTAATAGCACTTTGATTGTCACAAAAAAGGATAGTGGACAAATTACTACCAAGATAAAACTATGAAAGAATGCCTTGCAACCAAACAGCTTGGATGCAAGCATTCATCGCTCCTCGGTACTCGGCCTCTGCTGAAGACAATGCTATGGCGGCCTGCTTTTTGCTAGACCAGAAAATGGGGCCACCACTAAAAATGAAGACATATTTGGAATTAGAATTCCAATCAATATAATCACTCGCCCAATCGGAATTTGTGTAACCAACTAGGTCTAGCTCGAAGTCTACAACATAGTGAATGTCGTAGGTCCTGGTTCCCTGAATATACTGGAGGATCCTCTTGGTTTCCTTCCAATGAATATCATGAGGCTGCTGCATGTATCTTGACACAATATTCATGGAATAATAGATATCAGGCCGAGAATGAGTCAAGTAGAGCAAGCTACCTATCAGTTGTCGATAAATAGTGTAGTCCATGTGAGGTGTGCTTTTTCCTTCTTCAAGGTTGATCCCTGAAAGGAAAGGGAATGGAGCAGCCTTAAATTCAGCCATGTTAAACTTGACTAATAGGTCTAATATGTATTTTTACTGAGTGACCATTATCCCATCAAAAGTTTGCTCAATTTTGAGCCCTAGAAATTGCTTCAAGAGCCCCAAATTGCTCATTTCAAATGCATTGTGAGAGCAGTTTTGATGACTGAAATAGAAGTAACTATGATACCTGTAATCAGTAAGTCATTAAAATATAAAACAATAATAATCAAATAACCATTAGACTGCTGTATATTCACATTCGGATCTGATTTACACCTTTGGAAGTTTTGCGAGAGAAGGAAGTTATCCATCTTGGAATACCACTCCCTTGGGGCCTGTTTTAACCCATATAGTGACTTATTTAGCTTGAAAACCAAATATGGATCAGAAATGTAGCCCTAAGGATGCTTCATGTATATCTCCTCATGAATATATCCATGCAAAAATGCAGACTTAACATCCATATGATGCACTTCCCAGTGCTTAGATGCAGAAATTGCCAAAACTAGGCGGATGGAGTCCATTTTTGCAACAGGTGCAAAAATATCATGGTAGTACACACCTTGGACCTGGGAGAAACCTTTTTCTACCAACCTTGCCTTATATTTGTAGTTTCTTCCATCATCAGCAACCTTAGTCCGAAACACACACTTGCATTGAACCAATTTCCTCCCCGGAGGAAGAGAAACTAGCTCCCAAGTAGTTTTTTTTCTGAAGAGAATTCATCTCTTCATCCATGGAAACTTGCCATATTGGATCCTTCTGAGAATGGTAGTAAGAATTAGGGTATGAAATTATCATCAAATAACAATATTCAAACAACAAATAATCAGGACAAGAGAGCGCAATACCTGCTCTTTGGAAATCAGACCGGGTTCTCCTTGGATCATCCGAATTTCCAATGTTATCTTCTGCAGAGGAGAGTGTCTGTTGGGCCCAAGTTGGGAGATGATTTTGTACTTCAGGTTCTGATTCAAAATCTGATGTTTTCTATACACTAATATAAAAAATCAGAGGATCCAAATCAGGGTCATCACCCCTAATTACATCATCCAAATATTCAGTAGAATAGGAAGGAAATTCAACAGTTTTCTCCTTCACTAGTTCTACCTCCTGAAGAGGATCATCGAACATTACTCTCCTTTCAAAGATGATCTATTTTGTTTTGATATCCAGCAGCTTGAAACATTTATATTCATCAAGATATCCGATAAACAGAAATTCGATGCTTTGCGGTTGCAAATCCCTCCTTTTATCAAGCGGAATTCGGGCCCATGCAGTGGACCCAAACACCCTCAGGTTCGACACATCCGACTTGTGTCTGAAATATACTTCAAAAGGGGTCTTCCATTTCACGGATGAGTGTGGCACTCTGTTCTGAATATATGCTTCAGCATGCATGGCTTCCTCCCACAAATTTGCAGCCAACTTCTTTGATTCCAACATACAGGTGGTCATCTCCTTGAGAGACCGGTTCTTCCTCTTAGCTACACCGTTCTGCTGGGGAGTGTAGAGGACTGAATGCGGTATCCAAATACCGCTTTGGGAACATATATGCAGTAACTCATTACTGACATACTCCCCACCATTATCAGATCTCAAAATCTTTATCTTTTTTCCAGATGTATTCTCAATCAAGGCCTTCAATTCAGTGAATTTTTCCAAGACTTCCGACTTCTTTTTGATAAAATAGACCCATGTGTATTTGGAAAAGTCATCAATGAAAGTTAGAATGTACCTTGATCGATTTATGGATTTGATAGGCATGGGACCACTGATATCATAATGTATCAGTCCCAATATGCATGATGCTCGGCTTGCCTTCCCCTGATCGAACTTATGCTCAGGGTGTTTTCCAATATGGATGAAGTGTGATTTGTTAATAGTATTGTTAATTCATAATTAATTAATACGGATGAAGTGTGATTTGTTAATATTATTTATATATTATATTAACTCTATTTTATTTTAATTTGATGTATCTTGATAGCTGAATTTTTGTTACCACCATCAAATATTTTACCTCACACATATCGAGATTTATCTTCCATCATGAAAGAGATTGGAATGCATTATGAAGCAATTCATGCATGCCCCGATGATCATGTTATATATTATAATTAGCATGAATTTGAAACTGAATGTACGGAATGTCATATAAGTAGATATCAAATAGATAATGTAACAAAAAATGTGCCTCACAAGGTTCTTCATTCTATTTCCATCATTCCATGCTTGCAACAACGGTTCAGGTGCAATAACATAGTGCAATTTATGGATTACCATGCAAGGAACATAAGTCAAGATGATGTTATTCAAATGCCCGTAGATGAATCTGCATTTAGAGATATGGAGGAAAAGTGGCCTCACTTTAAAGAAGAACCTTGTAATCTTAGGATTTCTTTGGCAGCATACGGTGTTAATCCATTTGCATAGATGAGATCCATTTACACAGTTTGGACTATTTTTGTTATCAACAATAACATTCCTCCATGGTTGTCAATAAAGATGGAGCACATAATGTTGTCGATGATTATTCCAGGTATTTCTGTCGACAATTGTTTTATTTTTAATGTAGTCGTGTCATCTCATTTGTTATATTTTGTTTCCTAATGTCATATATATATATATATATATTATTTTACTCTTGTGCATGGTTTATATATCTTAATGGTTCTCATAATTATATATGTTATATGTACTTCAAATCAATCAGGTAAGTTCCAAGTTAAAGATATGAATGTATATATCGAACCTCTTATAGACGAGCTACTGAAGTTATGGAATGACATCAGTATGTATGACGTATCTATAGCAATACAACAAAGAAAATTTCAATTCCATGCAATGGTTATATGGACAATACAGGATGCCCCAGGGTTAACGCATTTTTGTGGTTTGTATTTTTAATTTCCACTTTAATTTCATTTAATTATATGAAGTAGTTAATATAGTTTTGATATAATTATAATTGACATAGATATTCTATGTCTATATATTGTAGGTATTCAGACAAAGGGAAAAATTGCATGTCCAGTTTGTGGTCCTAAGATCAAATATTGTTGCTCAAAAAGATTAAGAAATGAGGTGTTTGATGAGTATATGCACTTCCTCTCTAAGAATCACAGGTTTAGAACAACCGAAAGAATATTTTTAATGGGAAGCAAGAGACTGCATTAAAACCACAGAGATTGACACCTCAGCTTTGGAAGATGCAATATAATAGAAATTATCAAGCTGGTACTTATGGATCATCGTATATGAATTGTTATGTATTTTTTTATTATTGTGTGTTGTTTACTGTAGTGGCCATAATTGATTTCTGTAATTTATTTATATACTAATATTCATGATGTCCGTTGTGATCATGAATGCATTACTGGGCTTCCACGAGGAATGAAAAGTTATCCTATACAATTCAACAGGTTTCCCTACTATGAACACCTAAAAATTGCTCATCTATTTGATACAATGCATATTAGAAAGAATGTGACTGAAACATTATGGCGACTATTGGAGCTAAGGAGCGAGAAAGAAAAAATTGTGAAATTTTGCAAAGACATTCAAGAAGGAAACCTTGCAATGAAAGTCGTCATTCAATGTCATAGCAACAGAGACCAAATTAATATAAACTCAATTCCATGGATGTTTATGGAGCAACAAAGTAATGTTGTAAAAGAAGTCACGTGGAAAATTAAATATCCCACTGGATTTTGTGCAACCATGAAGAATATCATAACAAAGAAAGGTGATTTTGCGGGGGTCAAAATGCATGATTGACACATCTTCATGAAGGTAATTATTATTTTTATGTCCATATAATTATTATTTTTTAATTCCATTGCATATTGTTGTTATTTTGTTTGTCTACTCTTTGTTTAAAAAATGATGTGGTTTGTATATTGTTATAGTATGTTCTACCTCTCTCTCTCTCGGACAACTTCGACAACAATGTCGAACAAGTTATATATAATATTGGGAAATACATGAGGTAACTAGCGATTATTTGCATGTATTTTGTGTTTCTTTAATTCTTTGTATAATTTATATTTGTTTTTTGTCCACTAATTCATGTTATGTAATTTAATGTTTTTTTTTGTTAAATATCTTTATTGGTTTGCGTCACTTGTAGATGGTTGTCATCTAAAGAAATCCATAAAGAAGATATAAAGTATTGGTAGAGAGAAATTCCTCGTCTCATGTGTGTAATGTAGAAGCATCTACCTTCGACATTTTCTAATGCACATGAACACTACCTCATACACCAAGTTGAGGAGATTGAATTGTGTGGACCTGTGCACTCAAGGTCCATGTGGATGGTTGAGAGGAACTTGAAATTTATGAAGGGTTTGGTTAGAAAACGAGCATGTGCTGAGGGTTATATGATAGAGGGATATATGGTATACCAAAACATGTTGTATGTTAGTGAATATCTTCCTAATTTAGCGTCAAAGTTCAATTTACGTCGCATTTGTTTGAAGGGGAGTACCTGAAGGGGAAAGGTAGATCGAGGAAGGTGAAAGGTAATTATTAGCTAGTGGATGTTAATTAATATAATACATTTGACTGTTGAATTTTATGTATACATATCCTACATATTCTATTTGCATATTCATTTTATTAATGCATCAATTAAGAGTGTATACTTTGTTCATAAAATTTACATATGTCTTGAATTTTAATGTTTATTGTCATAAAGGAATTGGTCAAGAGTGAGATGCAATTCATTTATACATCGCAAACAATATTGACTCGACGAAGGTATGGATTGAACAATGCGAACAATTGGGTTATGGAGTATCATGGGAAGGGGTGGCTTCATTGGTAAAAGTAGTACATCGCAATGGAGATACCGATCTTACATTAAGGGAAATCGATTTAGCATATGGTTTAAAAGATAAGAAGGAAATCATATTAATAAACCACTCTAATTCATTTTTTTTGCAAATTACATATTGATGTACATGCTGTTATTTTCCCTGTATGGCTGCATAAACATGCACTTAATCATAAATATTGAATCATTATGTAATCTTTTTGTGTATTGCTTGTTGTAGGTAAAAAACCATAAGGCTATGGTCTTGTAATGTCCCCTTCCTTTTAGGCCTTGAGGCCCATACCGCTAACCCATGTGATTCCTGTGGGTTCGAGCGGTTACTGAGAGCTAGGGGATCGGATCAGGACTGATGCCATCCGTAGAAGATCTAGGGCATCATCATTGGGTCAAGAAGGACCACTTGGGCCAAAGGCCACTTTCATGCATGACCATGATCTTTTCCATGCTCCATGCATGACCATGCTCTTTGCATGCAAGTCAACGGCAAATTAGAAGATAAAGTGACCTAATTAGGTCAAAGATAGGGTTTTGCGCAGTTGAACTTTATAAATAGAGGGAAAAGCAAGAGGAGAGGACACTTATGATTATTGATTATTTTGGGAGCACTTGATAGCAGCACAGCGTGCAGCACAGCAGTTGGGGTTGGAGACGGAGTCTTCAGCTAACAGGATTTCGGCAGTGAAACATCTGTCCTAGTCTTATCCGGGTAAGCCATACTGGTTCACCACTTGTTCTTCATTTCACTCATCAGTTATATAGTACAGGGCATAGATATTTGCAGAGGCACAGTGCAGCCGTAAGAGGGGGTTTTCCACCAGAAAGCTCTAATCAGCTATTGGGCCTTCAGATCTCAGTTTCCTTCCGAAACTCAGGCATCGTTCTCACCAGCAGCTTCATACTCCGGTACCCAATGACTATCAGCTTCATCCGAGCTCATCCGAAGGAGTTATCAGCCTTTCCAGACCACCAGGGGCGTGAGCAGCTGCCTCAGAGAACCAAAACGTTTTCATACTTAGAGGGCTCAGAATTGCAGTATAATCCAGGCAATCTCTTCGGCACAGCGAGGCTATCAGCCCCGCAAATCGGCGGGTCGATCGGGCACCTCCTTCCTTGAGGGCGTCACCCTTTTCTCTGTTTGGGGGCGTCTTGCTGTTGGAGCATTCACCGGAGACAGGAGAGATCAGTTCTTCTCGGATCCAGTTCTCAGTACTTGCAGACTTCATCTGTAGCAGTTCAGCCGGTTATCAGTGGTAAGTGTGTATTCTGTCTCACAAACCCTAACCCTAATTTTTCCTATAAAATAGGGATTTTTGGCTGGCAGTCTGTAAGCCCAGTTATATCCGCATAATTGTTCAGAAATAGAAAATATCAGTATTTGGGATATTTCAGTGGTATCAGAGCTATTTTCTTGGCCAGCTGTGGGCTTAAGGGATGAACAGTAGATGAATACAGAAGGAGATCCTTTTGTAACTTATAGGAGGAGGAGAAGTAGATACACAGAAGGATTTGAAGATATCCAGCTAGAGGATATCAATTCAGATATGGAACAGACAGGTATTCATGCGTATAGGGGAAAAGGAACGGGAGATGATGAGGATCGGATGGAATT
>LPNX010565742.1:53290-71550 GCA_001517045.1 Pseudotsuga menziesii | reverse complement strand
TTTCTACAAATATTCCGAGATCCATTTGATCAATCATATCTAATACTCCAAGACCCATTTTTATAACCCTTAAGATTGACTAGAACCTCGACCGAGCTAAATGGACCCAATAATAACTAAATGACTCCTAAGTTAGGAAAATATAATATAATAGATTAGTTTGGATAAGGGAGGATCATAAATCCTAACACCCTCTCTTAACCATAAATTGGACAACTGCGGGCCCTGGAAAAAATAAGCAAGAACATGAAATAGAAGCTATTTTTAGAAGAAAAGAAGCTTCCTCCTTAGAAAATAACTTGCAAAAACTCTGTTGCAACTTATAGCACTATGCAACAGCATGGTTCTTATGTGCAGTAGCATCCTGAAGTTGTGCATGTGAACCTCTCAATGTCCTTCTGATTTGATGGATGTTGTATGTGTTTCTTCTGTATGGAAGAGGTAGAGAATGATCAATTTTCTTCTTCTGTGGGACAAATAGTTGATCATTCGCTATCATCATGTAGCACTTTCCTAGAACCTTATTGCACAAATCTGTAAGGAGTGAATCTGTGAGAGAGAGAGCAACATGCTCATTCTGATACTGGGATCTTGTTCTCCTTTTGTCTTCTAGATTCCCAACACCATCCACAGCTACAACAATGAGTTTTGATCCCATTTATGCTTAGGCCTTTGGTTTGGAATGGATGTTGGATTTGGATCTAGAATCTGATGAGATTCAAACTCAATACCACGATCATGTTGATCTTGATCCTCTTCATATGAATCTAAAAAATGTAACAAATAATCATCATCAAAAGGTAGTGGAAGAGTGGTTATACCTTCTTGTGCTTCGGATGTCGGTGGATCACACAAATGATCTTCTTCAAACTGAACACTGCGCTCAATGAAGCATTTCCTAGTTGCAGCCTCCATCAACTTGTATGATTTTGCATCTTCTGCATATCCCAGTAGAATGCATTCTCTACTATGGGCTTGGAAGGCCTTTCTCTTATCAATTGGTATTCTGACCCAAGCTTTGGAACCAAAAACTCTCAAGTGAGATACATTGGGCTTATGCCCATGCAGTGGTTCGAATGGAGTGGCCCCAACTACGGATTTATGAGGCACTCTATTATGTATGTATGAAGCATAGTTTACAACTTATTCCCTAAGAGAAGGAGGACGATTATTGGCAAGGAGAAGACATGTTTCCATCTCCTTCAGTGATCTATTTTTCCTCTCAGCCACACCATTATGCTGTGGTGTGTATGGAATTGATTGTTCCATTTGAATCCCCTCTGATTCATAATAATGGCAGAACTCTCTTTTAATGTATTCACCTTCTTTATCAGATCTTATGGACTTGATATTTTTCCCGAAACTGTTCTCAACCTTAGATTTAAAAACTTTAAAAACTTTAAAAATTCCCAAAACTTCAGATTTATGTTTCATGAAATATATCCAACGGAACCTAGAGCAATCATCAATAAAATTAAGGAAATACCTACAACCG
Source organism: Pseudotsuga menziesii (assembly GCA_001517045.1). Lineage (NCBI taxonomy): Eukaryota > Viridiplantae > Streptophyta > Pinopsida > Pinales > Pinaceae > Pseudotsuga > Pseudotsuga menziesii. The sequence continues at coordinate 70,055 of LPNX010565742.1, read as the reverse complement.
TTAATTGATGTTGCGGACATTGTTCCTTCCACATCACTATGTATCAAATCAAGTATAGAGGCATCCATATGTGCCTTTTGAACTTCATACCTCTTCTCTAGATGCTTACCTACAAAGAAACCATGACATACTCCATCAGAAGTTTGGATGAGAGGAACACCTTCAACCATTTTATCATTGTGGAGTTACTGGAGATATTTGAAATTGAGATTCCCAAATATCTCATGCCATATCTTGTTGGTGTTGTTAGCATGAGTCAATAGAGTTGTAGGAGGTGATACAGGAAAAAAATGTGAGAACTCATAAGCCTTAGTGGCATGATTAGCAATACATTTCACTATGAGCTTTTTAGTAGCTTTTTCTGCGATTTCAATTGAGTTAGATTCAAATGTAACTCTCTTGGGAGAGTCTGTATGGGTCATCTGATAAACATACAACAAGTTTGTTGTAAGAGAGGTAACATAGAGAACATTCTTGAAGTCAACATGCTGGATTTTAACTGAAACTCTCTCGACAACTGGAATTTGGGAGTCATCTACCATGTGAATTCTAGGTCCTCCTGATAGTGTGAGGTTGGAGAAGGATTCCTTGGAGGAAACCATGTGGTTGGATGCTTGAAAATCAATCAAATAAGCTATCGACTGAGTAGGGTCAGCCTTCAAGGCATGGAACCTCTCATCATCTTCTGTATGTTTTCTAGCATCAAATTTCTTTTCTCCATGTGGAAGAGCAATGTTGTTCTTTTCAAGGAGGGTGGAAATATGGTCGATCTACTTCATCATGCAATGTCTTTCAGGATGAAAACCCCTCATACAATAAGGATACTTTGTATTTTCAAATTTTTTCTTTCTCTTGGAGCCTGAATCTCCTTCGAAATAATTCTGAATCTCTTTTGGTTTCGAATCAGATGCTTTAGGCTCCTTCCCCTTGTGCTCCCATTTAGCTTGCACATTGGTAGAGTCTGATATCAGAAGAGCTTGGTTCTTGGAATTTTGGAGGACTCCCATTTGGACCAACTTGTATTGCTCCTATTAAAGACTCGAAAAAGTTTTCAAGTGAAGCCATCTTCCAATTGGGAATGGAAGATATTCTGGAATGGAAGGTAGAGATGAAGACATAATACTCAGAACCAAGTTTGGTGAGCACGGAGAGCACAACATTCTCATCCTTCCTCTCTATTCTGCACTGCTTACATTGTAGTGGAAGAGACTTGAATTTTGTAAAAAACTGTTGGATAGTCTCAAAATTGTCAGGTTGTAAGGTTATTGGTGAACAAAATGCCAGTCTTCTCCTATTTTGTTATAACTTTTTCATGTTTATAATGATTCGATCTTTAACACCTACACCTTTTAAGGTTTGAATTTGGTAGACAAAATGTGAGTCATCCACCATTTTGTTATAACTTTTTCCTTGAATAGTCTTTTACATAGTTAGTTTTTTAACCAAATCTTATTTTTGATAGCCACTGTATCTTCCAAACTATTATAAAATTTTCTTTGGTGGCTAGTGTATTTTCCAAAATGTTATTAGCAAACGAAGAGTAATTATATTGTAAAAGATATTTTGGGCTACATTTTACAACTGACTATTCTAGCTTTATTGCTTATTGTCATTAATTTGTTCCAGAAACCAGTATATTGGTAGAGAAACTTCCAAATTGTCATTGTGCATTTTCAGGCATAGCTGATGCATATATGTAATGAAAGGTATACCTTCGATATATTTATTGTTTAAATTCTTTAGCATTAAGCATTTAATTTCAAATCTTATGTAGTTAAATATTTTGATTTTCATTGTAAATGTGAAGTTTTAACAAAAATTTCATTTAAAATATATATATATTTGCCCAGAAGAGGCCCATTTTACATCCCAATAGAGAGAGATGTGTAAGTCCTTTTGTGCTCATCCTAGAGCTAGCTGACACATGGGTGAATCCACGGACCTGGGTAACACTTTTTGGCAAGCGAATTTGGAAAAAAACCAAAAAACGTACCTCGGTCGAGGGCTTGTTGAGCCCTCGACCGAGCTAATAATATCTCGACCGAGCGTTTATGAAGCCCTCGACCGAGGTTTTCTTCAGCCCTCGGTCAAGGTATCTATTAACCCTCAGTCATGGTATTAAAACCTCGACCGAGGTATTAACTCGGTCGAGGTATGGACCTCGGTCGAGGTATATACCTCGACCGAGGTGCCTCTGTCAAAAAAACTATAAATAGAGGCCGCGGACCCCTTTTGTAAATAAACATGATTTCTACATTTAGTCAAGAAATCACTAAATTACTAAAGGTTTTAAATACTAAAAATACTTTGCTCCTTCCTATATAATTTTTAATTTAAAAAAACTACAATTATGTGATATGAATTTGAAAGTCATATCACATAATTGTAGTTTTTTAAAATTAAAAATTATATACGAAGGTGCAAAGTATTTTTAGTACTTTTAGAGAGATGAAAATGTGAGCATGAAAAAAATGATATGACATCATTTCCTTGGGTTATATCAATTTATAGATCTATAGATATGGGTCGAGGAGTCATAGGAGTCATAGATATGATTGATAAAATCTATGACTCCTATGACTCCAAGACCCATTTCTACAAATAAAGATAAATGACTCTTTCTTTCATTTCAAACACCAACTCTCAACAAATGTAATGACCACGTACGCTTTTGCCTTACGGCTGCTCCCTTTAAATAGATATTACATGGCTAGGACCTCGACCGAGCTAATACCTCGGTCGAGGTATTAACAAGACCTCGACCGAGGGATTTACAAACCCTCGGTCGAGGTCTTGTTAATACCTCAAATGAGGTATTTAAATACCTCGGTCGAGGGCTGAAAAAAACAGACTTAGCCCACATTCAAAAAAATGGAAAATTTCCTGTGCCTTGCAGAGGTGTAAACCCTGCTATTCCTAGCACATAACTGAGCGGAGTTGATACCAATAGATTCACCAACGAATATTCTATCCATTGACGTATCATACATGCATTTTGGCATTCATATGATATTTATTTTTTAATTACTTCTAAAACTTATACTTAGAAAACCACACTGCAACTTCGAAGCAGCTCAAAGAAAAATCCACAGAGTTAAAAATACACAGCCAAAAAATTCTTAAAAATTCTCACATCACATATCGACGTGTCCTCTTCAAAAAGGTATCTTTGGTTTTTCAATTTTTGAAAAAATAGAAAAAATTCCTTTACGTGGACAAATATGTGTTTAAAACGATGCTGAAATCGAATGTGGTCACTTTCGAAAAATAATAAATAATTGTATAATGCGAAGAAAATTAACAAAAAAATATGCACATCACACTTCATTTTACGTAGATCATGCTCATATATTTATTTTTTTTAAATGATTAATGCAAGATTAAATTACTCTACGTGGACACGAGCCACTTATTAGCTTCTTCAAATTTTTAAGGTCACACAGTTCATTAAATGCAAAAATTCACACATTAAATGACATCGGAATATTTTTAAAAAAATATCACTATGAAGCCAACATAATATTCTACAATTTGTTTTCTTACTGCAAGTCAAAATTCACATGGCATATATGCGTTTTGAGGGCTTCTATCTAGCACATCAGTAAAAAATCAGGTTTTCATCGCGAAATTTGGCCAAAAAGTGTTACCCATCTTCATGGAATCACCCTCATATATTTATGCATAAGAATTTTCCAGTATGAATATTCCTTATGAAATTTTTCTAACCATACAAATGCATTTGACTTGTAGGAAAGATCGCATACATAATCGCCTACAAGCAAAAAAGAATGAAGACTTGTTCTAAAGAACAAGTGATGACAGTTCAAAAAAAAAGAATAATATGACAAGTGCAGCGACATCATTGATGCAGAACCTTCCAGCCATGAAGAAGTAACCAAGAAGGAAGGGAAGACTAGTTCAAGAAGAATGATGTCTAGGATGCAGTATCGATACATCAAGGGAAGTTCATAGTTCCATCATGCAGTAGATGGAAACATTGTGGGATACAAAGCAAGATTCGTAGCACAAAGCTTCTCACGAAAAGAAGGCATAGACTACGAAGAGACATTTGCAGCCAGTAAGAATTGAAACACATACATGATCAAATTGATGAATATATTAACCTTTGCTACAAGGTTGAAGATTAAATTTTGTACACTAGACGGATACATAGAATACTAGTAACATAGGAAGCTACTTGTCACTCCGGTACAGAATGTTTCAGTGCATAGAGTACAGAAGACAAAGGGAGTATGATGCTTCGCTTCAGAGGGAGTGACTACAGAAGATCTAAGTTTCGACATGGTATGACAGGATGGATAGATTACTGATGACTCTAGGATTTACTAAGAGTAAAGCAAATTCCAACCTTTGCTTCAAGGTTAAAGGCGGAAGACCAATGATGCTCCTGTTATGTGTTGAGGCACTATTTTTCTAGGCATGGAGGTGTGGAAGAATGCGGATGGAATATTCCTTGGATAAAGGAAGTATGTAGTAGAGATCTTGAAGAGGTTCAGTATGATGGATTGTAAGGCCATGACCACACCTATGGCATCGAACCTGAATCTATTGAGTGATGTTTCATTAGAGACAGTTGATGGTACGATGTATCGTTAGATGATTGGGTCCTTGATGTACCTGAGGCCAGATATTTGCTTTGCTGTGAACACATTGAGACATGTTCACCTGATGGTTGCAAAGCATGCAGTGGTATAGTTGAGTATGGACTCAAGTATTATATGAATCAAAAGATTAACCTGGAGGGTTAAGTTGATTCAGATTCTCCAGGCAGTTCCATCGATAGGAAGAGTGCTTCAGGGTGTTGCTTCAGTATGGGATTAGGTGTGATCTCTTGGTTTAGCAGGAAGCAATCCTATGTGGCACTGAGTATAGCTGAAGCAGAGTATGATGTATCTTGTTCAGCTAGTTGTGAGGCAGTATGGCTGAGGAAGGTACTGTCTAATTTATTTGATCTCCAGTTGGATGCTACTTGTATACATTGTGACAACCAGAGTTGTGTGCAGTTGTCCGAGAATCCAGTGTTCCATGACAAGTCGAATCATATCGAGATCAAGTATCATTATATCAGGGATATGGTGTAGAGGGGACCACTGAAGCTCCACTATGTTGTGATGGACGATCAGATAGTTGATGTGTTGATGAAGCCATTGGCCAGAGTGAAGTTTGAGTACTTCATGGAGAAGCTTGGTGTTCTCCAAATTGAGGTGCATTTTAAGGGGAAGTGACGATTCCAAAAGCCATTCTAATGAGCAGGTCAAATGTAAGGGCTGAGCCATTCTATCTTGGTGAAAATATTTGGTTCCTTCCATGTCAGATATGAGTGCTTAATGCCATTCTAGGAATGGAGGTACTTGGTTAGTTACCAAGAACACTCAGTCTGGGACTGAGAGAGCCATTCTGAGGAGTAGGTTAGATATAAGGGCTGATCCGTTCTTTCATGGCTAAAGGATTAGGTTCCTCCCATGTCAGATATGAGTGTTGGCCATTTTGTCGAGTAGGTCAGATGTAAGGGGGCCATTCTGGCGATGGTGTAGGATTTCGTTCCTACCAGGTCAGATGTGAGTGCAGGACATTCTGGAAAGGGTGTAGGATTCGGTTCCTACCAGGTCAGATACAAAGGAAACTGCATTCTCTGGGAGAATGGAGGCACCTGGTCCATTACCATGTAGCTCAGTCTAAGATTGGGGGCCATTGTGGCGAGGGTGTAGGATTTGGTTCCTACCAGGTTAGATGTGAGTGCATGCCTTTCTGACGAGGGTGTAGGATTTGATTCCTACCAGGTTGGATGTAAGTGCTGAATCCTTTTCACAGATGATAGTGATGTCCTATCATGCTGGTGAATGTGAGTGTTGGGCCTTTCTAATGTGATTGTAGGCTCCTACATGATCAGATGTGAGTGTTGGGCATGCCTTTCTGACGAGTAGGTCAGATGTAAGTGCTGGCCAGGCCATTCTAACGAGTAGGTCAGATATAAGCATTGAATAAGACCTACATGATGGCTAGGCCTACAACCAACATGAAAGAAGGTTGGCTTTGTAGAACTTCCTATGACAAGAAGAATCATGAGATAGCACATATGATGATGACCAGAGGAGATCCAAATCATGACATGATCCAGATCCAGTTATGATGATTCCAAGAGATCCAGATCAAGTGATGATCCAGATTCAGTAGTGATGATCCAGATTCAGCAGTGATGATCAAGATACAGTGATGATATAGATCCAGTGATGATGTCCAGTGATGATCCAGATCCAGTGATGATCCAGATCCAGTGATGATCTAGATCCGATGATGATGTCCAGTGATGATCCAGATCCAGTGATGATGTCCAGTGATGATGATCCATATTGAGTGATGATACAGATCTAGAAATGAATATGGCATTAAGATAAAGATGACTTGAAAATGAATATGACTTGGAGATGCAGATGACGAGAAGATCCAGAGAAGAAGACCAGTGATGAAAATTGTGTTGAGAGAATACCTTCCTAGTTAATAGGGAGTGTTAATGTAATTGTAACTTCAGAATGTATTCACTTGTATTTCTTATCTATTGTAACCCGATGATTATTCTGAGATGTTATCATGTCATGTGATGCCCTGATGTTTTGATCGAGAAGATCNTCATGTCAAGTCATTGTGGGTAACCCTCCTATTGGTCAAGGGTTAAAGTCCCCACAGTTGTGGGGCCCTAGGGTTATTAGACTATCCTAGTGAAGTCGAACCTAGGTGAGTCATTGTAAGTTGGGGCAATAGTCCCCACCATTGTTTTAAGGATAAACCTCCTTATTGGTCAGAGGAGGCAAAGTCCCTGCAAGTTGTGGGGCACTATGGTTATTAGACACTCCTAGAGATGTTGGCTCTAGTAAGTAATTTTTAAGTGAGGATGAAATGTTGGAGTGGGTTTCAAGTGAACGAAAGAATATAAATAGAGAGTGGGTCTCTCTATTTATTACACACTCACTCACTCATTGGAGCGCATGAGTGAGAGGAGAATTTACTGGGACAGGAGAGAGACTGCTGATGTCAGGAGATCATCTTTATGTTTTTGGGTTTTACTTTTGGTGTTGATTCTATCTCTAAGGAAGTTGCGGGGTTTTCTCCTTTATGGTTTCCTGGACGAAAATTCTTTGTGTTTTTATTGTTGTGCATGTTATTCTCTCAATTAAAGATCCTAAGATCATAATCCTAGCTTGAATGATGAAAAACTAACGGGTAGAACTGAAAGGAGATTCTCAAGTTGAACCAAATTGTATCCTCGGCAAGAGAAAAAAATTGCTCCAGAATCGCACCATTGGACAAGTAAAGGTTCAATGGAAGCACCTTAGTCCATATGAAAAAACATGAGAATTGGAGAGACATATGAGGGTGGCATATCCAATTGTTTTCCAGGAAGACTCAGATGATACTTAAGAAACATCAAGGATGATGTTGAACTTAAGAGGGGGTGTTTGTAACCCACCTAGAACTTTAAAACATTTTTATTTTTGAGAAAAAACATTACTTTAAAAGTTATTGTAAAGTTTTATGTTGTTCACCAAGGACTGTCAAAGATGACTATAATTGAATATTTTATTTATTTAAATAACTAAAAGAACAGACACATATCCAAAGAATACTATTGAAGATTGTTCACTGACTCACTAGGAGGAATGATCTGTTGTAGAAGGCCAAAATGAAAAATGGCAAAAACGACATTCACTTTCTAGCTGTTGCGGGAGGCAACATCCCTTTAATTGTGTTCATTTTCTATGGAAAGAGGAACTGAGCAGGTGGCTCATTTAATTGCAAAACTAACCAAAATACCTAGAAAATCTTATATATACCATCGAATGAGAAGGATGCTCACTACATTCTAAGTGATTAGAAGCTTCTGATTTGTTGGAAACTGCAAATTTATGCACACAAGTGGAATTTGATGAGGGGAAAGCTAGAGTGAATTATTGAGAATTAAATATGTAAGTGTGATTGGTAAGTTACAAAGTAGTGTGTATGATTATACACAACATGTTTTTCCAGGTGGTTCAGTGAACAGGCTAGGGGGTCCTAAAGCAATTAATCTTGGCTTCTTTTAGGAGATAGTTGGGAGGAACGGTCTTCTTTGGGTGTTTGTCCCCTTCAATAGTTAACTAGTTCAAATTTGTTTTGGTTATTAACCTTAAATCCATTTTATGTTTATAGCTGTAGAATTTTATGAATGTTAAAGTTTTCACAACTATTATCTATTTTTTGTAATAAGAAGGATATTATTCTATTGCCTATATATCTATCAAATCATGAATGCTAATGTATACACAGAGTTTCTTAGTGAAGTTAGTAGATTATCCTATGTAGAATGGTATCATATTCTGTATATAATTTCATATGACTCTACATCGTATATATAGATAAATAGTAATTTGTATTTCTTTAGATGTCTTCTAAAAACTTTATGCTTTAACAAAAAGGTTAATTTGGAGTTATCATCGTTTAATATAAACAATGAATATTTCACATTTTAAACTTGTTCGTTTTATTCTAAAAAGAAACGATATGGCTTACAACCAATAGATAATACCCATAGAATATGTGTGTGTGTCTGTGTGTGTGTGTGTGTGTGTGTAAATACTTACCCTGTATAGAATAGTTACATAAAAAAGGATTAGTATTTGTATATACTTGCATAAGTATTAAAGTCAAAACAATTGAAATACCCATATCTCCTTTATGTTAATAGTTTATAACTTGTTCACGATTTTTAAAACAAAAATCATTATAGATGTAAAAGAAAATATTTCCTTTACAATATACAAGTTTAAGAATCAAAGCATGTAAAGGTTATTCCTTCTTAAAAAAAAGTATAATAATTGGAATCTACTTTAGCAACATACAACTTAATAGAGATAGGCCATAGCCGTATTTTCAAAATGGCTGTGACCAAAATAATAATATTTTTTCAAATACTTATCGTTTTTCAAAACAATATTAGCATAGTAGTAAAGGTATATATTTATACCCATAAATAAATAAATAAAAACATAAATTAAGAACTAAAATAGGTCAAAAGTTCAAAACCCGTAAGGGTAAATTTTCTCTACAGGAAGTTTTTAAACAACATCGACAATAGTCTAACCTAGATAATTTACCCAAGATTAAGCTGTAAAAAATTGAGAAACCATTATGGAAAATCTGTAAACAATTATCATTTCTACATAGCAACTCTATAAGTTAAAAATTTTGGAAACACATAACCCTTATGACCTTATATTATGTATCAAAAACTTGCACTGAAGGCCCTAAAAGCTTACACGACAACCAAACAAGTTTCTTCTAATTTAACCATTGACACAGAAGTTCCACTTTTGTTGAACGAAATATCTTTATATAAAAAACAACAATACTAAAGATAAAACAAATGATACACATCGTAAACATAGAGAGTTTCAAGTTTAAGAACAAAATCATAGAAACAATAACTTTCTTTAACGTTGCTAAGAGTTGCAGTGAGGGTTTCTTTTAATTATCCAGTAGACTTTTTTTTACAACACATGATCATGGTTTGTAACCCAAAATTTTGTTATCTTAAGGTATACGCCTTATTTTCAACCCGAAGGCTTAACAAAAAATCATTAATGCTATCACAACCCGAGGGATTAATAAATTCATCAATATAATGGTGCCATTCAAGAGGCATACCAAAACAGGCGATGGCCTGTGTAGAGCCGTGATTTCTCCAAACGAAACAAAATTAGGAGCTAAAATCCTCTTGCATATTTTCCCTTTTGTTTACATCACAAAGACCATAGGGTCAAGGTCATAGGGTTTTACCAAAACCTATAGCGTCGGCCACTTTTTTTCGAGCTTCTTCAAACCAAAATAGATTCCCGAAATACCTGCAAAAAAAAGAAAACACAGATTAAAACTTGGCATTTTTTCAAAATCAAACAATGATTACTTTTTTTAAATAACTAGAACTTGAATAAATTTATGTTGAGCTCGACAACACTGCAAGAAAATGGTGTAGTTCGAAAGAAGGAACTCTATCAAAACCATAAATAACCGAAGACAATGCCAGGGTTAAGGGTCACAACAATGTTTACAAGTTCATGAGGTTGAATTCCTACTTCCAAAGCTGAAGGATCCAAGCAAAGATGAGAAGGCCGAGAGGGCCGAGAGCCTCGACTCTCTTCACTTTTCACCAAAACATTACAATTTGACAAAAACCCTAGAATCTTTTAGGGTTAAAAACCTTGCATTGATCTGGGAAGCACCTTCGAGACTAGCACATGGTCACTTTCAAACTTTCACCTACCTCCATGATATTTTTGAAACTCTACACCCACTTTTTTATAGTTTGAAAACAACTTTTCAAAAATTACATCTTATTTCATGGTGTAATATTTCAAAATATATCTAGCATAGTATACAAAGGATCATGGTATAAATATAGGACAATAGCCTTATGTTTTTGCTTGTAAATCTCCCATTCGTGTTTAGGGTTCTCCTAGTAACCTTACCTTTGGCTTTAAGTTTCTTAAAAAAACCTAATAACCAAGTCTTCCAGCAAAAATAGAAACACCTGCATATTTACAAGTAAAGAAAATGCTTTAGCTTAAAGAAGCTAAGTAAGGCCCTTTAGCCTTGTAACTCTCAAATCGAAACAAGGTATGTAGACAAAAGGATTAAACAATATAAAAATAAATATGAATACATTCCTATGGTAAAAACCAAGTAATATTTTTTTTTACTTATGGTTTTTGGAGTAGTTATAGTTCCTTGGTAGGATGCTTTCAAGGATAGGCTTGCTTTGTAGAGTAAGTTAAGGTCGAGCTCCAGCGTTCGGAGAGGGTTCTGGTAAGACCCAAGAAACTTGGAACCTTATGTTACCTTTAACGGTATGTGGTGTAAAATGAAAAGGAAATCTGGAAACAAGTTTCTTTTTGGGTCTTGGCTGGAAAATATGAGCCTCCTTTATTAACGATGGTATAGTCCTTTGTGTTTTTCCAGAGATATACTGTGATGTTCAACTCCTTTGTGTTGTGTTGGGGAAAAATATACACAGTTTACATTCCATCTCTTTTATTTATAGACTGTGGAGTCTGGGAATTTGTAATAAAGATTTTTAATGTAAAACTATTATTAATCTAAAGGGAAAATAAGCTGCTGCATTTTCACTTCTATGTCAGTTTTTAAGTTTTGATAATATCCTTAATATTTCTTTGAAAATATTTGAATCATTTATAAATTTTCAGCACTGTGTCTTTGATATTTTATTTTAATAAATAGTGGAATAATTTGTTTTGAAAACAGTTCTCTTGAAACCTTCAATACTACTCTGTAAATTTTCTGTAATATCCTGAATTTTGACCTAACACTCATGGGCATAATCCCCATTGATTATGATGTTACTTTGATGTTATATTTGATATACTGGGTCTAAGACCCCACTGCATATGAACATGATGATTTTTTTGATATATTGGGCATAAGCCAATTGCATATGTTTATATATATATGATTTCATGTGTTGGGAGTGGACCCTAAAGCACATGATTGATGAGATGTTTTGTGTTGAGTGAGGAGCTCTGGAGCACATGGGTAATTGATGTTTTTTTTTTAGTGAGAAGCTCTAGAGCACATGAGTATTTATATTTGTGTTGAGCGAGATGCTCTGGAGCACATGAGTTTTGAGACATTTGTGTTGAGCATGAAGATTTGGAGCACATGAAAAGATAAATTGGAAGTGTTGGGAATAACCTCTGGAGCCTTCCAAGTTGATGTTGAGCTTAATCTCTAGAACATCGGATCCTTGGCCATTGTATCCCTAGGTGTTTCCTACACATACAACCTAGCATTAGTGTTGACTGAGAAGCTCTTGAATTGCACTAAGTTTGTAACTCCCTGTTTTTTAGCGTTGAGTATGGGCGATGGATAAGCACTAGGAGCTACTGAAAAGAATTAATATGCTGAGTGAAAATGAATCGAATAAAACATTGATCTCATCTGACTTATTTTGAAGTGATTAAATGAAGTTTTGAATTTCTGTATCTCATCAAGTACTCAAGAACTATCATTTTATACGAGGGAATCCAACATGCAAGGAGGTTTAGGTTTTCCTAACCTAGTAGAACTAACCCCTACCTAAAGGCCTTAATAAAGAAAGTGTCATAAGTTTATGGATCATGTTATATGATACCTAAAGACAAAATGTTAAAAACTGAGATATATATATATATATATATATATATATATATATATATATATAGATAGATAGATAGATAGATATTTTATACATGATATGTATAAAGAGTAAGCATAGTAATAATACTAATAGCTATAAGAAATAATAATAATAAAGGCTCCATCTATTATTATTATTACTAAAAGATAATTAAATATTAAAATACCTACAAGAGTCCAAATAAAAACCAGTTAAAAGTTCCTAAGTTAACTATTAAAAGTGCCTAAATTAAATAAAAAGGGTTGAATCAAGAAATCAAATGATTATTGATTTAACTGACCCTTTGACTCAAAATTCTTCCTATTTGGGGATCTTTTGTTATTCCATTATTTTGTCAGACTATTCTCAAGAGAGTTATTGGAGAACATTTTTCCGAAGCGGAAAAAGGAGAACTGATTCAGAACCTGATATCCTAGTTACGGAAGCCTTACCTTGGGATCTCTAAGCTACTTGCATGTTGGAACTAGCTCACGGGGATCCAGACTGAAACCATGAATAGTTCTGGGTCATGGTTGGGTGGTGTAATATCTCTCTTGTACACCCCTAAATATTTATTAATTATGAATGTATATTGTATGTGTTTTCGGTGAGGGGCTGAAGGCCAAGGCCCCACCAGAAACACCTTGTAATATTATATAAGTTAATTTCCTAAGTTGTAGACTTAGGAGACCTAATAGATCGACGCAACTTAATGATGGACAACTAAAAAACTACTAGGGACAAAAGCGAATGGTTAGTGATCCATAATTTTGATAACATAGTCTTACTTATCATATTAATCATGGAAGTGTTGGGGATAAGGTTTAGACTTTGATTTCACTGTAATTATCCCAACTAAGATGAAATATCCTAGTTAATTAATTCTAAAAGGATTAATCCATGATAGAGGAGATTGCAATCATATTATCCTCGACTTAAAGAGGAAACAACCTAAGGAAATTAACTATTAAGAGACTATATGTCGTAGTCACCTTAAAAATAGAGAGGAATATATAAATACATCTTTACATGTTGGTGAAAGAATGCAAATTATATTTATATATACTCTCGCTATGTCACAACACCATTACATATGTATATAATTTGAACATTATAAATGAGTGATTAACATAGGACATATATAATAAATAAAACTTGATCTCTCTCTCTCTCTCTTTATATATATATATATATATATATATTGAAGAGGAAGTGTATTAATATAGCTATCTATATATAGTAAGGGAACATTATAAAACTATTGTAGTAGAAGGAGTTTTTGTTTTGGAGCGGATTTTCAATATAGGTGGGATACCAACTTCTAAAAGAATTTGTGGATCTTTAATCATGTGATTTCCTTCTTAGAGGAAATCAAGGGATTTTTTCCCTTGGGAAGAAAGTGGGTATAACTTCTTCCGCCATTTGTCTTGTTGAAAGAAAACATATAGGCAACCTTCGAGTTTTTTTCTCCTTGAGAATCCAACTGATTTTGCCTTTTAATAGAGAGGGGCATCGAGAATTGGAGGGAGAACCCAATGATCCGGAAACAAGATCTTTGCTACTCTATGACGTTAACATGAATTGCATAAAGAGCATGAATGAAGCTCACAAATTCACAAGAAGAGAACCAAACAGCATAGACAATACGCACACAAAGATAACAAGTTGATAACGGAGTTCGTCCAAGATGGACTACGTCTCCGGACCTGCTTCTCAATAGGAGGGCCGATCTACAATCTCAGCATAAGGCAAAAATACATGGCAATGATACAATGATACCTTGGCGACAATGGCTAGGAAGAGAACCGCTGACCAAAACACAACAAGATTGCTTCCAGCAACTCCGAAGCCTGAAGACGGTGTAAAACGAGTATAAACACTCGTACCTTCCTCCGACAGAGCTACGCAATCTCCCTTCTCTCCTTTAGCTACAAAGTCTCCACTCCAAAGCATGAGTGGCAAATGGCATATGAGGGGGTTTATATAGGCTTGAGTTAGCCCTCATCACATTCTCCTCATGATTCTTCAGTTTTACAACAAATTTGCCTAATTGGACATATGGTTGAAAACCTCCAAGTTGGTTAGGCTCTTAAATTATGTAGTTCCCCTTTTAATATTCCAACCATATATTTGGTTATAGTTTAAAACTATACCAAGTATGGTTAAACTCATATATTATAATGTTTTAAAAAAAACCCACATTTAAATGTCATCACCAACCTTTTAAAATAGAACATGTGGAAACAAAAAGGAACCATGACCAAAGTGTGCGAACCCACTTTAAAGCTTCAACACAAAGTTTGTTATGCCATGGTGGCGCTCCAACCCTATGGCATGTAACCCATGGCGCTCCAACCATATTAGGTGGCATGTAATATGTTTTAAAGTTTGTTATGTAATATGTGGTGGCGCACATATTTAGGTGGCATTTTATCCGTTTGCAAAACCCCTTTTAACCTTAACCCAAGTTTGTTATGGTGGCACTCCAACATGTATGAGGTGGCATGTAATCCATGTATGTGGTGGCGCTCCACAAACCCCAAAGTTTGTTAAAGGCACATGTGTTTAATTAGTGGTTGTGGCCCACGTGGTGGTTGTGCCAACGGGAGGAGGGAACGAATCTTGTGAACTACATATTTTTAAGAGTGGTGAATACTTTTGCATAAACATGCATCAACCAACCAAGAGTTGCCATGTGTCTCCACTTCATTGGTACATGTCAATGCTTTGTTAGGTGCCAACTCGATGCCACATCACCACTTATCATCCACGTGGCATGCATTAACCAACCGGGAGTTGCCACGTGTCTCATCCTCATTGGTCCATGTCAATGCCTCGTCATCTTGTACGGATGCCATGTGTCACGCTGCCAGTGGTGCCACGTGGCACCCCTATTTTGCCTGTTTCATCAATACAACAAAACACGATAACTTTCTCATACAGAGTCCGTTTGAGGTGAAACGAACACCGTTGGAATCGTCTTGACGAGCCCTTCGATCTGGGGCTAGTTTTGTGGAGATTGGAGGACTTCAAAATTTTTCCTTCTTGGATCCTCGTGGATCATTCCTCCCCACTGAGAAGCTTTTGGCCTCCAAAAGCCTTTACTAATCAACAGATAGGTGAGGGAATTTCTCCCTCACTTTCTCCTTCTCGATCCACTTGGCCTTGCTTGGATGAGTGCCTTTGATGCCCACTCGAAGATACTCAACATCACCTCTGCGAGAAGTCCTTGTCCTTCTGTCCAAGATGACATCTTATTTTAGCTCATCCATGTACTCATGAGCAAATTCATCAACTGATGGCAATGAGACATTCTCCCTTTCATCCATGATCATGGGAGGCTCATAGAGTTTCAAGTTCTCCACATTCACCACTGAGTAGATATGCATGTATGGCGGTAGCTCTAAGCAAAAAGCATTCATCCCAATCTTCTCCAAAATGGTGAAGGGACCATACCTAATAGGCTTGAGCTTCTTGCCTTCTCCTTTCATCTTCTCCTTGCTGATGTGAAGCCACACTTGATCTCCCACCTGAAACTGATGATCAACTCTATGTTTGTCATGGCGAGCCTTGTACTGGGCTTGACTCTTCTCCAACTGCTCTTGCACTGCTTGATGTACCTGTTGAACTCTCTGAATGAACCTGCGGGCTTTGTCTTCATCTTTGGAAGCGCTTGAATCAACCTCTCTCCCATAAGTCAAGTCCAATGGAGTCTTTGGTAAGTACCCAAAGCATGTCTCAAATGGCGTGCTCTGAGTGGAAGAATGCATAGCCCTATTGTAAGCATGTTGCACATACTGGATCTGTTCATCCCATAACTTAGGATGCTTGTTGCAATAGCCTCGAAGCAAATGGACAACTATCCTATTGACTACCTCTGTCTGTCCGTCGGTCTGTGGATGGAAAGCGGTGCTCCTCTTCATCTTGGTGTCCATCATACACCATAACTTTGTCCAAAACTCTCCAAGGAATCGGGAGTCCCGATCAGAGATAATGGACGTAGGAAGTCCAAAGTGAACCGATACATGCTGAAAGAAAAGAGAAGCAGCCTGCTCTATAGTGACCTGCTTTTTACATGGCATAAGAATACACATCTTGCTAAACCTATCCACGACCACATACAAGTAGTCATGACCCCTCCTAGACATAGGCAAACCCCCCATAAAATCCATGGAAATGCTTTCCCAAGGATGGGAAGGAACATGAAGTAGTGAGTACAGCCCCAATTTTCTATTAGTGGGCTTACAAGTAGAGCACATCACACACCCCTTTACATATTTTGTTACAATGTCTTTCATGCGAGGCCAATACACAAGTCTTTGCAAATGAGCCAAAGTCTTACCTACCCCAAAATGCCCTGATACAAGAGAAGTATGAGCTTCTCGTATTACATGGAATCTTTCACTGATAGGAACACATAACTTGCCCAAATGATAGAGCAACTTTCCTTGCAAATAGTAGTATTCCACTTGTGTGCCATTGGTTAGCTTCTCATAAATATCCTTGAAAACATCATCAGTAGCATACTACTCAATATAACTT
>LPNX010565742.1:0-52332 GCA_001517045.1 Pseudotsuga menziesii | reverse complement strand
CTCTTTGTGAGGAACCTTGGAATGCTGAGAATGAGATGAGGAAGAAGCACTGGAACTTGTGCTTGAAGCTGAAGGTGAAGAGGGAGGCTCAGGAGGCTCTTTGCCACCTCCTCCTCGGTTAACTGAAGCGTTGCCTTCATCCTTCACTTCTTTGTCTTCCTTCTTTACTTCACTGCCTTTTCTTTCTTTTGCCATGCGTTCTTCATAGTCTGCAAACAACTTGTCTACCTTGTTGGCCATCATGTAGAAGACCTTGTGAAAGTTTACCTCCATCTCGATGTGCGCATCATTAGCATCCATCTTCTTCCTTCGGTGTGCACGTCCGATCTCGGAATTGTAAGGCTCTAATGTACCCTCACCAGCTTGCAGTTTAGCCCTCGTGAGCATCCACACTCACAATCCAACGTCAAATAGACCTGCTCTGATACCACATGATCCGGAAACAATATCTTTGCTACTCTATGACGTTAACATGAATTGCATAAAGAGCATGAATGAAGCTCACAAATTCACAAGAAGAGAACCAAACAGCATAGACAATACGCACACAAAGATAACAAGTTGATAAAGGAGTTCGTCCAAGATGGACTACGTCTCCAGGTCTGCTTCTCAATAGGAGGGCCGATCTATAATCTCAGCATAAGGCAAAAATACATGGCAATGATACAATGATACCTTGGCGACAATGGCCAGGAAGAGAACCGCTGACCAAAACACAACAAGACTGCTTCCAGCAACTCCGAAGCCTGAAGACGGTGTAAAACGAGTATAAACACTCGTACCTTCCTCCGACAGAGCTACGCAATCTCCCTTCTCTCCTTTAGCTACAAAGTCTCCACTCCAAAGCATGAGTGGCAAATGGCATATGAGGGGGTTTATATAGGCTTGAGTTAGCCCTCATCACATTCTCCTCATGATTCTTCAGTTACAACAAATTTGCCTAATTGGACATATGGTTGAAAACCTCCAAGTTGGTTAGGCTCTTAAATTATGTAGTTCCCCTTTTAATATTCCAACCATATATTTGGTTATAGTTTAAAACTATACCAAGTATGGTTAAACTCATATATTATAATGTTTTAAAAAAAACCCACTTTTAAATGCCATCACCAACCTTTTAAAATAGCACATGTGGAAACAAAAAGGAACCATGACCAAAGTGTGCGAACCCACTTTAAAGCTTCAACACAAAGTTTTTTATGCCATGGTGGCGCTCCAACCCTATGGCATGTAACCCATGGCGCTCCAACCATATTAGGTGGCATGTAATATGTTTTAAAGTTTGTTATGTAATATGTGGTGGCGCACATATTTAGGTGGCATTTTATCCGTTTGCAAAACCCCTTTTAACCTTAACCCAAGTTTGTTATGGTGGCACTCCAACATGTATGAGGTGGCATGTAATCCATGTATGTGGTGGCGCTCCACAAACCCCAAAGTTTGTTAAAGGCACATGTGTTTAATTAGTGGTTGTGCCCCACGTGGTGGTTGTGCCAACGGGAGGAGGGAGCGAATCTTGTGAACTACATATTTTTAAGAGTGGTGAATACTTTTGCATAAACATGCATCAACCAACCAAGAGTTGCCATGTGTCTCCACTTCATTGGTACATGTCAATGCTTTGTTAGGTGCCAACTCGATGCCACATCACCACTGATCATCCACGTGGCATGCATTAACCAACCGGGAGTTGCCACGTGTCTCATCCTCATTGGTCCATGTCAATGCCTCGTCATCTTGTACGGATGCCATGTGTCACGCTGCCAGTGGTGCCACGTGGCACCCCCATTTTGCCTGTTTCATCAATACAACAAAACACGATAAATTTCTCATACAGAGTCCGTTTGAGGTGAAACGAACACCGTTGGAATTGTCTTGACGAGCCCTTCGATCTGGGGCTATTTTTGCTGAGATTGGAGGACTTCAAAATTTTGCCTTCTTGGATCCTCCTGGATCACCCAAATATAAAGAGGAGAACCCGACTATAAAAAGGGGAAACCGACTATGAAAAGGAAAAGCCCGACTATGGAAAGGAGATAATATCAATCTAAATAGGAGATAAGCGTAGAAAAAGAGGATAGTTCTTAGCTTCAAAGGGGGAGCTTGACAACCATGTCAGGTTACAGTCCATATAGAAGTTGTTTTCCCACAGTTTCGATACTTCAAATGCTATGTCAATAGATATGATAAATGCATTAATACGTTTGTCTCCATTCTTAGATCTCTTTCTTATTATTAGAGAGTGCAAGTGTAATATCCCAAATTTTGGACCTAACACTTATAGGCATGTGCCTATTGATTATGGTGATTATCTTGGTGTTTTATTTTTATATTGGGTCGAAGACCCCACTGCATATGAGCATGATGATTTTTTTTATATATTGGGCATAAGCCAATTATTGATGATATATATATATATGCTTGTTTGTGTTGGGCGTGGACCCTAAAGCACATGATTGATGAGATGTTTTGTGTTGAGAAAGAAGCTCTAGAGCACTTGAGTGATTAATCATTTGAGTTGAGCGAGCAGCTCTGGAGCACATGAGTACTTACCTTTGTGTTGAGTGAGAATATCTAGAACACATGAAAAGATAATTGGATGTGTTGGGCATACGCCCCGGAGCCTTCCATGTTGATGTTGAGCATAAGCTCTGGACCATCGGATCCTTGGCCATTGTGTACCTAGGTGTATCGTACAAGTACATCCTAGCATTAGTGTTGAGCGAAGAGATCTGGAATTGCACTAAATTGTAACTCCATGTTAAAGAGTTGAGTATGGGATCTGGCAAGCGCTAGGGAACACTGAAAAGAATTTAATAACTTCTGAGTGAAAATGACTCGAGGAAAAGTATTGATCACATCATACTTATTTATAAGTGATTAAATGAAATTTTGAATATCTGTATTCTCATCAAGTATTGAAGAGCTACCACGTTATATGAGGGAAATCCAACATGCAAGGATGTTTAGAGTTTCCTAGCCTAGTATACCTAAACCATCTACCTACTTGACCTTAATGAAGAAGTGTCATTAAGTCTAGGGATCATGGTATATGATGCCCAAAGACAAATGTTAACAAGTGTTATATTATTATGTACTTTATACATGGTATGTATAAAGAGTTAAATATAATTATAATATTAATGATGAAAGAAAGAAAGAAAACCTCCATCCATTATTATTTATTATGTAAAGACAAGAAATAGTCCAAAACGTAAAAGGTCTAATTAGGAACTAGTAGAAAGTTCCTAAGTTAAAATATTAATAATTACCGAAAGTAATTGAGAAGGGTTAAGTCAAGAAACTAAGGTTTCTTGATTTAGCAGTCCCTTTGACTCAAAAGTCTATCTATAAAGACTCAAGCCAAGGAAAGGTTTGGGGTTCTGATTTATCATTAGAGGAGTCATTTTCTGCCTGTTTGTCTCTCAAGAAATTTTTGGAGAACATTTTCCTTGAAGGAAAAAGGAGAACTAATCCATATCTGATATACCAGATAGGAAAGCCTACCTTAGGAGCTCTAAGCTACCTGCATGTTGGAGTCCAGCTCGGGGGGATCTAGATTTAAATCGGGAACAGTTCCAGGTCATGGTTGGGTGGAACGTGGTAGTTCCCAAGTGATTTGGTCATCAAAACAGAGGTGAGATATGCCTTAAATTGTTAATGCTGGTTATTTAAAGCGTGCAGGTTCAACCAATAAAGGAGCTTTAGAAAATTACAGGTATGAATTCCTAGTATGTCTAATTCATGTTTAGCATAGATGCTAGTTGCTTTAGGTAAAGGTTCATATTGTATTTCTAACCCTAGAAAGGGTTGTTCTGTCTATATATTCTAGGGTTTACATTTCCTAAACTATAACCCTAGGCTGCAAATTATACTTCATGATGTATTCACTAGGGTTTATTCAAATAAGTTTGTTTCTGTATTTATCTTCATTACTTAAACTATGTTTAATGAAAACTAGGTTTTGTTTCAGATTTCTATATAGATTTTTTTAACCTTTCTCACTCTACTAACATAGTCCATTTGTCAGTAGAGACATGTTGTAGATTAAAATAGATTAATCTTAGAAGCAAGTTTTTACTACATATATGTATAAACTTACAATCTAGATAACCTACGGTACTATATACAAACTGAACTATTACGTATATATATAGACATCAAACAAACAAAAAATTGAAGGCGATCTATAAATTATTCTACATTAAGATCTAAGATAAATAAACCATTAAAACACCTTTCAAGGTCTGCACCATTAATTATCTTCTAACTACTAAATCATTCCATGAAATAACATCATCATAAATAAATGAACAAGAAGTATTTTCATGACCATTCTTTTGGTCCAAGATTCACATCTCTGTTCCTATACTAAATCCATAGTCCTACTATTTGAAATAAATAACATTATAATCGCATGCACAAGTCATTTAAAGGTCCCATCTAATATCGCTCATAAACAATCACATATAAATTAACCAAGAAAAACAATTAAAGAACTCTGTAATTTATAAACAGAGGTCGTGGTATCGACCCATTTGGGTTCACCAACCCAAGACACAGGCCTCATTAAAACAATCATAATATATATACACAAACAATAACAAATTACATAACTCTACAAGTCTTTCCATATAACGAATTAAACACCATATCACACACAAGAAACATTTTCAATTATAAACCATATCACAATCTGTACACATTTCCAAATAATTACAATGGGAACAGGAATCAAATCATGTGGGCATACAAGCCCAACTCACATCTATAAATTAAAAATACAGCTTATTACATTAACCACGAACATGATTCAAACCCTATGTATTGTTACCAAGGCCATGCTATACATACAGCATATCTGGGCTACATTAATAAAATCAATAATATTACAATAACAAGCCATTATGCTATAGCTAAGTCGTAGGGTTTAAGCTATCCCTCTGTGCAGTAAGTCACGACCTCGACCAAAGTGAATAAACACATAGGATAATAAACTACAAACGAGCACTGTCAATGTTTTCTCCTACAACAACGAAGGTCATCGTGGGTTATACCCCTCGCTCCTTCACAACCCACATTATACTCTAAACCAATGAAATCATAAACAGTAATGCAACCATCTGAAGCTATGCACAACATCCACATAAGCTAAGCTATGACTTATAAAAGTAAAATACATAGTGTAAATATAAACAATAAACTAGCACTGCTAACAATTCCACAACTTCCATGGCAAGCGCCTAAGCCATCTACGGCATGGCCCAAGCCATACGCTGTCATCACTACAGCCAAGTCCCCATTATAATACAAATGTAATACACAACAAAGGATTTAACAAATCAAATCTATCACAACAATCATGGGAGGGATCTTGTCATACCCGGCATGGCCTCAACCCAACACTGTCAAATAATTGCAGTCAAGATTTAATTAAACCATTTATACACCATCCCTTAATGAAGGAAAGATGCCACATTTTAACCCACAGAGCAACAAATAGTGCGACAATAAATCAACAAATACATAGTAACTATAATAACCATTTCATTTTCATAAATGCAACATCTATTTACATAGTAATTCCATTTCAAGTTTTACACAGTCACGCCATGGGCTTTGGCACTATTGCAGGCAATGGTGCTTCCCAGGCATGAAATCCCCAAATCCAAAAATACAAATTACCATAACCAATAATTACACCAAGCATGTCAGAGATTCTCTCCATGGCTTAACAACCTTAATAATTATTTAAAAACCCAAGTCTGTCTATACAGGCTCGAAGGCTCATCAAACCCCACCGAGAAGCCCCAAACCAAACACAGATAGGCCGGGAGACAACAACCATAGCATTGTTTGGAAAGGCTTACCTTGCACCTTGGCACCACATTCAAACAAATGATGGAGCTTGAGCCACAATGCTCTTCACCATTCCTTGGCACCTACAAACACCAAGTGAAACCAGGATGAGAAGTATGGAAATGAAAGTATCCATAAAACAAAATGAATTGCAAACATAAAATCAAAATTCAACCATAACTTCAAAGCTTGGAGTTCGCCTCCATTTCCCTCGTGTAGAGCCAAGACCGAACCCCAACAACCAAATGAAATGACAAGCCCATCATGAGCAAAGACTAAGTTTGGGCTGCCACAAAAACCAAGGTGCATTAATGGCATCAGCTGGTTTCCAATATCAAAGAAAAAACGCACTTTGCTATAGTTTTATATCGTTGCTTTAACATAGGTCTCCATTCTCATGCAAATATTAAAACCCCAAAGTATATGGTTCAACCATATGGTATATTCGCCAACGAGAGATAGCGAGCTAGGGTTCTTAGCGAAACTGCATGAGACTGCGGCTTCGGCAAGGGTCGGTAGAAGGACTGTAGGGTGAGGCTGCTCGGAAGCCCTCTATGGCTAACCATGGTAGAACCAAAACCCTCAGATTCTACCTCTGGGAAGGGAGGAGTGGGGATGGGAAGCAAAAAGGAAAAGGAGCAGAAAAGAAAAAGATCTAGGATGGGGGGGTTCCTGTCGAAGGCCATAGCAATCCCGATTATCCAAATCAAATCTAAACAGGTGAGAGTAAAGATGGACCAATGGAAGGAATAATCCCTGATAGGAAAATTTGTGGGAGTGTGGCCTAAGGAAAGAGATTTGGTTAAGTGGATAAGCAGTGTGTGGAACCCAATAGGCCACTATGACCTGCAGGTAGGATCCAAGGGATTTGTTACCATAATATTCTTCAACCAGGAAGACAGAGACAAAATCCTAGAAGGAGGGTCGTATTTTTTCTTCTCGGAGGGCCTATACTTGGGGCCATCGAAAGAGTGCTTTAACATAGAAACGGAAGACATGACGGTCGCCCCAGTTTGGATCCGCCTATTCACTCTTCCTAGTGAATACTGGGATCTCGAGACCCTCAAGGACATTGGGAACACCTTGGGGGAATTCATAAAGGCATCTGAACAAACTATGGTTCAGAGATACACTTCATTTTCCTAGATTTGTGTCTATCTAGATCTATCAAAAGAACTCCCAAAAGCCATTTGCATGAACTGGAAAGATGAGGAATGGATTGAGTGGATTGATTATGAACAACTACCATTCTAATGCAGGCACTGCCATGAATACGACCATCTAGGAAGGGACTTTCCAAAAAATGAAAGAGGAAGAGGGAAACCCTGGTCACAAGCATGAGGATGAAGGGGAGAAGGACGGGTTCACTCAGGTTAAGTCTAGGTGAAGGAGAAAAGGAGGGGGATATTCCAAAGCTAGGAGGGAACTGACACCAAGAATACTGAGATCCATCGACCCCTTTGAATTTCTAGGGGAGGAAACGCCAGATCCAGATAATAGTAAGGAGATGGAACCTGGGAAGACATAGGAGAAATAAGTTAAAAACTTAGACAGCGAGCAAGTGTGGTAGATGTAAATTATGAAGGAGGATGAGGGGGGAGAAATGGAACTGGGGGAGCTAGACCTGGACACAATAGAGGAAGAATGTGGAAATAAAGGAAAGGGATATGTCCCATGGCGACAGATAGAGCTTCTCCAGGAAGCCATCATCAGATGAGGGGCTCACCAGGAGCTGGGTATAGACCTAGATCTGCAAAAATGAAGCAAACAAAAATCCTCGGAAGAGGAGCTTAGGAGGGGAAGGAAAACCAACAAGCAATGAATAGCAGCAATTGGGGTTAAACTTGTTGAATTATGCCAGTACCCGACAATAAGGGTGGCCTTCTCTGAAGTCAGTAAAGTGTGTCAATGAAACTCATATCTTGAAATATTAGAGGGTGTAGTAACCCCAGGAAATGGAAAACTCTGAATAGAAAGATTATGCAGGAAAAACTAGACATTTTATTCCTTCAAGAAACTAAATGCATATTGGAGGGTCTAGAGAAAATCAAAAGCAAGCTCTGGAAAGGATGTCAGTCAATGGCCTTAGATGTTGTAGGACAAGCTAGGGGTATGCCTATCCTATGGAAATCTTGTGAGGTGTAACTATCAGGATGGAGGGCTAACAAATATTCACTAATGGTGGACTTCTTCCTTCTGAATATGGGTGTGAAAGGAACACTGGGGACCATCTATGGCCCGAGCTGCTTCCCATAGAAACAAGCCTTCATAGATTTCCTTGGTTGGATTAAAGAGTAGGTTGAGATTGGGAATTGGATACTGGGAGGGAACTTCAACCTCATTTCCAACCTAGGGGAAAAGAAAGGGGGAAGAAGATTTCTGGGAAAGTACCAAGAAATTTTATGTGACTTCTTGTCCCAAAGCCCTCTAGTGGATATGGAGATGGGAAATGGATGGTTTACATGGAAAAATAAGAGAGGGAGGGAACATCTAGTGGCATCATGGCTGGATAGATTCCTGGTCTTTGAAGACATTGTACATAGTACAAGAGAAATAATGGTATATGTACTCCTGACGGCTAGCTCAGATCATTGGCCAATATGCCTTAACTGGGATTGGTCCAACACCAAACTGAGCAAACCTTTCAAGTTTGAGTAATTTTGGATGGAACACAAGGACTTCAAGGAACATGTATCACATTGGTGGCAGGAGATGGTCCCCCCTCTTGGGACCATCATGTACCATTTCCAATAGAAGCTAAAAGACTTAAAAGCCAAAATATGAATGTGGAACAAGGAAGAGTTTGGCAATATATTTGAAGATAAAAAGAGACTAATCAGTGAACTAGACCTTATAAACAAAGAGGGAATGGAGAAAGGCTGGAATGAGAACATGAAGTCCAAAGAAAAGGATCTATGGGGCCAACTTGAAGCAAGAGAGAGGCAGGAAGGAATCTAATGGAAACAAAAAACAAGAGTAAAATGGCTCCAGGAGGGTGAGTGAAACAATAAGTTCTTCCACAACTCGGTCATTCAGAACAAGAGCAGCTCAAGAATCCAGAAGCTAAGAAAGGCCGATGGTAGCATGATAGAGACAAGAATAGAGATAGAAGAGGAACTTACCCAACACTTCTCTGATATCCTCAAAGAAG
Organism: Pseudotsuga menziesii; assembly: GCA_001517045.1. NCBI lineage: Eukaryota > Viridiplantae > Streptophyta > Pinopsida > Pinales > Pinaceae > Pseudotsuga > Pseudotsuga menziesii. Next base: position 43,322 of record LPNX010565742.1, on the reverse strand, counting down.
ATAGGGGTAACAGAAGGGAAGATATAAAAAGGATCACTCGTCTAATCCCCAGATCGATAACAGGGGAGAATAACGAGATGTTGATCAAACTAGTGACCATGTAGGAGCTTGAAGAAGCTTTTAACTAGATGTCCTTAGGAAAATCTCTAGGTCATGATGGCTTCACCTCCAACTTCTTCCACTTCTTTTGGGATCTCATCAAAGAATAGGTTTTTGAAATCATAGCAGAATATAGACACAAGAAAGGGGTCCTGAAAGATTTCAATGAAACCTTCCTCATGCTAATATCCAAGGAAGCAAGAGCTGACATTCCGAACAAATTTCTCCCAATTTCCCTCTGCAATGTAATTTACAAGATCATATCAAAAGTGATAGCCAATAGATTAAAACCCCTTCTCCCTAACCTTATCTTACCTGAGCAATTGGGGTTTGTAGAAGGACGACAGATCCTGGATGGTGTCATCCTCATACATGAGGTGATCCACTCTCTGACGATCTCCCATAGCCCAGGTATGTTGATAAATCTAGACATAGAAAAGGCCTTCGATAAACTAAGCTGTCAATTCATGGGGAAAATGCTGGAAGCCTACGGTTTCTGTCTAGAGTAAATAGAATCGGTCATGAACCTAGTCAAAACCACATTCTTTAGCATTCTTCTAAATGGATTCCCCACCCTAGTTTTCCAGGTGACCAGAGGTATTAGAACAGGGGATCCCCTCTCCCCCTTCCTTTTCGTCTTAATGGCTGAAGGCATGAGGCATCTCATTAAGACTCAATATGAGAACTGGGAGCTGAGAGGGATAAAAATCCATGAAGGGATGGAAGCCCAGACTCACCAACAATTCATGGATGACACCATGCTCATGGGGCACCCTTCAGTCAAGGAATTAAGGAGCTTCAAAAAATGCCTAACTCTCTTCACCAAGGCTTCAAGCATTGCTGTTAACCCCAATAAATCCCAAATCTTCTTCACGAACACAGACATAATCACTCAGAGAAACATCATTAGGATTTTTGGATTCACGAAAGGGACCATGCCCTCTAAATATCTTGGAATTCCTCTGGGGATGGGGAAGCTAAGGAAAGATTCATGTCAGGATCTACTAGATAGAATGAAACAAAAGTTTTCCAGTTGGGTTCTTCGCCCTTTAAATCTCCCAAGTCGCTTGATTTAGGTAAAAGCGGTTATGCAAGAAATGCCCATATACCTCTTCTTGATCCTCTAAGCTCCTAAGTCAGTTGTGTGGAGTATTCGAGGTATGCAAAGGAATTTCCTTTGGGGATGCAGAGAAGAAAAAGAGAAATTTGCATTGGTCAGTTGGGCCAGTATTTGTAAACCCAAGGATCAGGGCGGTTAGGGCTGAGAGATCCAAAACTCATGGTGGAGGTTTAGGGAGAAAAAATCTAGTGGAGACGGGTCACCCACTCAGCAGAACCATGGGAAAAACTATGGAACATCAAGTATGCTCAGGACAGGCCAAAACAACAACTGATCAGATTCAACAAGGAGCCGATTGGCTCCCCCATCTGGCTGAAAGCTGTAAGAGAATGAAAACTGGTGCAAGACCATAGATTCTGGGAAATAAGGGGGGGGGAATAGCAAAATTCCGGGACAATTCATGGAATCAACTCCCCAAGCTTGGGACTGACCCAAGATGGCGGCTCATAAAGGAAAAAACTCTCAAAGAGGGAAAGGAAAGGGTGAATCAATGGCGGGAAATTTGTAACCAAGAAGACCAGCGCCATTGTGAATTCACAACCAAACATGACCTGATGAGTGATGAGGATTAGGGATCCTTCCAGGAGGTGCTTCACATGAGATTGTTAGAGTTAGGGAGGACCCGGAAATTTTAAGGTGGGGCTACAAGGAGAAAGGCATATTTAGTATCCAGGAATCCTATAATCTCAAGATCGACCCGCATGAGGACGACGAAGGTATATGGAGAAAGGCCTGGACAGTGAACCACTAGCCAAAAGTTCCCCTCTTCATTTGGTTAGTGATCAAAGGAATAATTCTTACCAGTGAAAACCTATAGCATCGAGGTATCTGGGGGTCGTCTCAGTGCTATTTCTGCTTTCAGGAGGAGGAAACCATCGGCCACCTCCTCGATTGCTGCCCTTTTGCTTCTTCCATATGGGATAAAGGATCTATTTGTTTCCATCGAAGTGATAAGAGGCATGGAAAACCGGCACAAACGTTGTATGAGTGGAGCCTGAAAGCATTCAACAACCGAATTATTTAGACTGTCTGGGAATCTTTCCCAGGTATGGCCATGTGGTGAATTTGGAAAGAGAGAAACGACTGGATCTTCCTTGATAAGTGCAGTGACACAAACTCGGTCTGGACAACAGTGAGGAACAATCTACTATCAAATATCCAAATCATGCCATGGCAGGATTAGGATAAGGTAATCCCCTTAGAAGAATCCCACGTAGTAGATAACTGGGGACTTGACAGAACCCAAATGGCCAGTTTGCGTAGACAGGAAAATATTTGCATGCCATCCAGCCCATCCTCTTGGTCTTCCCCCCCCCCACTCCATGTGTTTAAACTCAATTTATATGGGGCCTCTAAAGGAAATCCTGGGATGACAAGCTTCTAGCGAATTTGTAGGGACAATGGCGGGAGGATCCTTTTCATCACCCTTGGATCATTAGGATCATACACCAACAACTTAGTTTAGCTAGAAGGTTTAATTTGAGGTTTCAAAGGCCTGATCAGAGGCTCTTACTTCCCGGCCATCATAGAAGGCGACTCCAAAATCCTGATTCAGATGGCAAAGCATCTGGAGAATGGGAAATATTATGCAAAGGTGGCAATGAGCTGGTGCCTACCTAGAAAATTGGATGCTTTAAAAATCGTGTTGCGTGTTCACTCAGAAGTCTCCTTCAGCCATGTCAGACACTGTACGAACAAGTTAGCGGATCTTCTTGCCAACGCAGGCATTGTGGGGGACATGGGGCTTCGTCATGGCAGCCTAGAGGAATTCAATGTGGAATAATGAGCCCAATAATGTGGGCAGGTGGCAGCAAGAGACATCGATGGCAGCCAGCAGATGGACATCGTGGGAAATGACAAGGGGCGTGAGCACGTTGGGCCTCACGACCCGTAATGATACACAAAGCCACATGACCAATTGGATGGACCATGAGGTGATCATCCTTCACTATAATTAAGGCTTGCACTACAAGAATCAACGGGATGGGTAAGGAATCTCAGGATTGACAGGAGGATTGGGTTATAATGGCAATTAATATTTCTGCGGCAAGTGAAGGTACGAGGGCAGCAGCATGTATGATTAACATGACACAAAGGTGGTACTAGCCTGGGATAGTTATCATGGCCCCTCCTCCCTTTTATTTCAGGCCAATCTCATCACCTTGCACTCCCCATCGAATAGTAGACTACATTCTCTGCCCCCTCTTTCAGTTTTATTTTCCTTCAAAATCTCTGTCTCCCTAAGCTTCTCTTCGACTCCTTTCTCAGTGTGAGGCTATCCTCCCTCTGCCTTTCAATATGGCCCCAAAATGCTCCGTGTGAAGTGACCATAGCTCTAGGAATGGTGCCGATAGTAAGGATTGTAAAGGGAAGGTACAATGGCCCACACAAAGCCTGTGACTAGGATGCAGCTACAGGCCCAAGAAGCAACAGATTTCTATAAGGAACATCTCCCGCTGAGCATTAGATTGGAGGTGGAAAAGGTAGTGAGAAAACTATGGGCAGAGGTTAAATCCTTATCCTCAACAGATATGTACAAAGAGGTGGTAGACTGGGTTCTTGACCCAGGATCCATGATGGGAAGAGCTTCTTCCTATGACCGCATGCTAATGCTGTACTGGGTAAATATGTGTTTGGTTGGCCACTCCTCCATTGTGAGGGAGGCCAAATCTGATGGGGATGTGGAACCTGTAGTGGTATGGAAGGAGACAAACATCGAATGCCACCTAATGCACAAGAAAATCGATGTGATCGCAGCAAAACTAAACATTCCCTTCTATTCAGTGGGAAGGGGGATGGAGGAATTCACCTACCCGAGAGCAAAGGGAAGCCATCACTGCAGCATGCTATGTGGCCGTCATGGTGTGGCAGGTTCCCAGGTAACTTCCTTTGTTCGGGATTCTATTGTTGGTGCAAGATTAGATGCCGACCCCTAGGGTCTGGCTTGAATCTTGTCTTTCTGCTTTGTCCATAATTTTAAATAGTATGCAGTATATAAGGGAAGAGAATGATAATATTTGGTTTCGTTGTTGGTCCTGTTTTGGCCCTTTTTTAATCAGGAATGATACTCTCTTATTTGTCTGTAATTGGGAAGGGAATGATACACTTTGTTGGTCTTGTTTTGGTCTTGTTTTGGCCTTTTTGTAATTGGGAAGGGAATGACACACTCTAGTTTCTCTCTAATTGGGTTGGGAATGGAAAATTATGTCTGTAAAGGGAAGGATCAAAAGAATATGATGGATCAGGCTAGCTAGGGGATGAATTTTCATGTGGGTTTTTGGCAAGGATGCTCTGGTAAGGGGTTGGTCTGCTCTGGACATCCTACAATGGTAGTAATGTAATATTGGCTTCGATAGTAATATAATATTTTATTTACAAAAAAAAAATAAAACCATATGATATATTCGCCACCCCATATCATATCACAAGGTTTAATACATTGCACGGTTATGTTTAGTGCATAGTCCATGCATGGTATGCGCTAGTCCAAAGTAAAAGACACAAGTCATAAAGTATTTAGATAACATATAAACCATAGGCTTAAAGCCTTAGTGAAAAACACTTTCACTAACCTTAGTAAACATAGCATATGAAATATGCCATGTTAGTAATTAAACTTTATAAAAATCAAAGGTCTGGTTTTTAAGCCAAGATCATAACCTACAAATAGAAAACATAGGACATGTTAATACTGTTAATAAAATAAACATAGAGCGTAAATATACTAAGACATAAAAATACGAGATATAAACCATAATGAAGTATAAGTAGTACCTAGGATATTTAGTTGTGATAGCTAACTGGACGAAAATATCACTTACCATGTTATAAATCTGAGTCGATAAGGAACCATATTAATAAACAGTTTGTGTAGTAGGATCAATATTTTTAGTGCTCTTTAAATAAGACTCCGTCGCAAAGTATGATCTGCTTATGAAATAAAAGAGGTGCCTTAGTTCAAAGAACTAAGTAAGCCTGCAAAAAAGTAAACACCTTTACCTCTTAGACCGTCATGGGAGAACAAGTCCTGCCACTCCGCGCACTTTGCTTCCACAAACAAAGTTAAGTTAGGACTTTAGAAATAACAAGTAAGACTATGCAGAAAGGATGAAGCATTTAAATCAAGTAACAGCATATACACGACAAATGTATAACCATAAGAACTAAGCAGTAAACGACAGTACGACATCGTAAGGAAAATACATTAATAATAATGACTGAAAGAAAAATGATAGAACGTAAGAACAAATTACAAGTAAACAGTGGTACATGTAGTGTAATATATATTTCTGAAAGTCAATAATGTTTCATATAGGTAGTTTTTACTAGCCTAATAAATAAAAAAATATTTTCGATTTTTGGGGACATTACAACAAGCTCTTGATGAAAACATCCTTAATCAATTGCTTGTTGTGTGGTTAAATAACATGATTGTTGTTAGTTTCTAAGATCAGATCTCAAGTAGATCTCGCTGCCCTAATCTTATGCTCACTTAGTTTTGAGGCCCGACCAAAATCTTATGATTTTAGACCATGTTATACTTTACCTTCACATTTCGTGCTCAGTCTCTATGGGTCGATAACTATTTTGAGCCAGAGGTGACCCTCTCGTTTTTCTTTTGAAAATATTTCCAATAATATTTTTTCCTTTGATGGTGTGATTATCTTGAATGCTATAATACCTGAATGCATGTTGTTTTGAGTTTGTATCCAGCATTTTCGGGTTGCATTTACATTTCAGTATATATCCTATAAACCACGGATGCATTTTATGCTAGATTTAATACCTGTCTGTGTGTTTGGATTCGATCCAACATTTCATGTTTACATTTTGAGATTTTCATTTGCATATATAGAAGAAAACCAACGGGTATGTTACACTACGGTGATCAATGTACCGAATTCATTTAAATGTTTTAAAGTATAGATCCTATAAACCACATATGCATTTTATCTGGGAGTTAATACCTGGCTGTGTGTTTGTCTTCGATCGAGCTTTTTTGTGTTTATATTTTGGGATTTTCATTTCCAGTTCTCGAAGAAAACCTACGGGTGTGTTTTAGTCTTTATCTAGGAATTAATCCTCATATACAGTGACCAATGTGCCGATTTCCTTTAAACGTATCACAAATTATAAATCCTTGTATGCATTGTAAATATCGAAATCATTGATTATTGTTCGAAAATTGTAGAGTCGGAATATATGTAGAACCCATGTGTGCGTTGGTTCATCTATAGATCCGAAGAAAAATGTTGTATCATACATTTTCGTTTGGTAAAATACTGCTAGTAAATATTTTGGAATTCTTGTATAGATATGTAATATGGGATTTAGATACTGCTTATGTTCTAAAGGATAGTATACTGCATAAGAATTAGATTCATTCTCGGAGTACAGTATGGGAAATATCTTTGTTTTAGCACATAAATTGGTGATTAGTGATTTCTTAAAGCTTGATTATTGTCTCAAGAATATGTGTGTGTGTGTGCCTACTCATGTATGGAAATGTGAGAATAATTTAGTATATCTATATATATGCCTACTCATGTTGGAAATGTAAGAATAATTTGTAGGACATATTATTTGTATATTCTGTACATTATGGTCATGGTTACTTAGTAAAGGGATTTATGCTTGAAAGTAACAAATAAAATGACCACAAATGCCATACCTTATATGGTGAAGATATCTTGTGATATTATTGTTCGTAAGGTTTATAACTTAGATTGTTTATGTTGGTTATGATTTGCAATATATATAAGTATGTTTTCTATTGAACACTATAGAAGATACATAATATGTATATTAGGAGTGAAGGGTATCCTTATTCTTTAAAAGTATGAAATCACTAGTTGTTAAATAGAAGTAATCCCAATTTACATAATGAGTAGATGTGATTGTTCATCTTACGAACTTATAACCCTAGGATTGAATATAAGGTCAATATTCAATGACACTCACGAATTTGGGTACTTGAATGTTTCAATTAAAGTCAAATTTTACATCATGTAGCCAAGGATCGAATTCTGATTTATGAGTTTGTTACAAAGGCCCTACAAAGAGGGAAATTGATAATTTGAAAGTGTCTCTCTGCGAAGAGATTTGAGGTGAGGAAATATGGCAATGGATGTGCCACAATATTGTAATTTCTTCTCTTCTATAATGCAATAAAAGGACTAATAAATTTTCGTGGACGTAAGGATCATGGATGGGGTGAACTGGGTATACTAATGTCTCACCTTTGTTTTGCACTTTATGTTTGTACATACTCATTTTCGTAATGGTTTTTAATGTAGGGTTTACTATAAATGATTTATGCTACCTTTTCTATATTGGTACAATGGGTTATGAAATAAATTTTGCAAGCATACAGTTTAAAAGTATATTTCCTGTAGAAAGGCTACTTCAGATAGCTAAAAGATTCAACACCTCTTGGTTGACATTTTGCGTTCAAGATAAGGAACTACATATTGATGTAAAGGTAAGTGATTAACGATTTGTAAGATTTTACTACCCTTGTATTAGATTAGGATAAAGTGCTATTATCTTTTTTTTCAAATTTCCCACTCTCAAGAAATTAACATGGGTGACTTGTTGATATAGTTGAGGCACAAAATTTACCCCATGTTCTCAGAATTTGGTAATTAAGGAAATTCGAGTATCTTACATATGGTATCAGAACTAATGTTGCATGACTCGGGCCTTTTGGGCTCACAACAACTGGTGATGTTTTGTTTGAAGATGCAAGGAGTGCGTGTTTAAAGTAAAAACTAAGGTATAAGTAATGTGTTTCTGTGGTACTAAAGCAGAAGGCACTCTGGAATAGGACTGTAATGTCCCTTCATGACCCCAATCCGAAAATACAAAGCCTAGTAAAAGGCACCATACGTTAAAAGAAAAAAAATGAAAGAGAAACATGCATTGGTAACAAAATGAGAAACATGGTCAGAAGGTTTGGAGTATAACAGACATCGTCGTTCTGCCTCCATAATATGAATATAAGAAATGATTTAGCGGGTCCATTTTTCTTAATGTAACAGTAAGTATTAGTACTCAAAGTACACCAAATTACTAGTGTCAGCTTCATCATAAGCTTATCTTCATTAATAATGTTAGAATGAAAATAAACACTATATTAAATATATAGGTGCAATAGAAATTATCTGAGGGAATCTTATACTAAATTATGGAGGTTTTACTAAAGGTTTCCTATGAATAGTTTCCTAAACCAAATCAGTGCAATTCGTTGGTATACTAAAAGAATTATAATAGAAACCCTATATATATGCATATATAGTCGAATCAAGAGGATTTGGTTTTACTTATAGAAGGAAATGAAATTTGTTTTTAATAGTGAGTGATGGTCACCCAAATTTTACTTTTAAAACCGAACCAACAGCAAAAATCTTACAGTCGTGACCCAAGTATGTGAGCACTCAAACAAATTCCCAAGGGGTTGGTTCGCGATTTGCTTAGACCCCGTGCATTGTAAGGAAGAACCAATAGTATCATTAATTACATATGGAAGTGGATGAGCAGGTGTTGCTCCCTCCCTGACATAAAAGACCAAAACAATGGATTGTGTGGGATTTGTTTCCCCAATTTCCAAGCGTAGGCTCGAGCTACCTAGGGTTTAGGACCTTGCAACCAATTCCAGCGAGAACGAAGGCATGTTTGTTTCCTTTTCTGATATAAGTAAGAGAAGAAAGTCGAGGGAATGGGGGGGATGCATTCTAGACTTGGGGGTCTTCTCCATCAATCGGAAGGGAATCCTCAGCAATCGATCTCGTATTTGCTTTGAACATTTCCTTTTGCTGCATGTTGTATTGATTGTTTGCGATTATGGCTGAGTGTTTTGTTTTTTTATTAAACTATAGATTATCTATGCTACAATTTCTCACAGAATTCGATCTGGTAATTGTGTTGAACCCTTTTTTTGTTCTTTTTGATGGATGTTGTATCTTTTAGCTGTTTTATTTTTTCCCATGATCGATCTGCTGGTTGAATAATAATTTAGATCTGCGCCTTGTCATACTTTGTTTCATCATTTCCACAATTTCATGAAAACACTATCGATCTGGTGGACTTCATGATGCTTGATCTCTGATTTGTCAAACTCTATTTATCTATGCAAATCGATCTGGGGTTTAGCGAAGGCTTGATCTTATTCTTATAAAATCTGTGTCTTTTGTACCACGATTTCCAGAAAGGTAATCGATCCGGAGTCTTGATTTTATTCCTTATAAACTTTGTGTCTTTTGTACCATGATTTTCTAGAAAGGAAATCAATCTCGAGGCTTGATTTTATTCTTTATAAACTCTGTGTCTTTGTACCACAATTTTCAGAACGGAAATCGATCTAGTGGTTATATGTTGGCTTGAGTTGTGTTATTTTTATTATGCCATGATTTCCTGAGAGGAATTGATCTGGTGGTTAGATGTTGGCTTGAATCTATGCTATATAAAATGTTGTTTTTTTATGTCACAATTTCGTGAGAGGAATCGATCTGCAGGATTGATTTATTCTTTATAAACTCTATGTCTTTGTACCATGGTTTTCAGAAAAGAAATCGATCTGGTGGTTGGATGTTGGCTTGATTTGTGCTATTTTTATTATGCCATGATTTCCTGAGAGGAATCGATCTGGTGGTTAAATGTTGGCTTGAATTCGGTGCTAAATAAAATGTTTTTTTTATTTATGTCACGATTTCCTGAGAGGAATTGATCTGGTGGTTAAATATTGGCTCGAATTTGTGCTATTTTTATTTATGCCATGATTTCCTATGAGGAATCGATCTGGTGGTGAGATGTTGGCTTGGATCTATGCTATATAAAATTCTATTTTTATTTATGTCACGATTTCCTCAGAGGAATCGATCTGGTCGTTCAATACTGGCTCGAATTTGTGCTATTTTTATGTATGGCACAATTTCTTGAAAGTTCGATCTGGGGTTTTAGCCATGGCTCAAACTTGTGCTTCATTAAAACTATTTTTTTTATGCCATGATTTTTAGGAAAAAATTCGATCTAGGGGTTTTATCCATTACTCGAATTGTGTTTGCTAAAACTCTATCTTGCCCACATCAATCCGGTGGTTAATGATGGCTGTATATTTTTTTTATTAAAAACTGAAATTGTTTATGTGAGAGAGTAAATCTTGCATGCATTTCATTATAATGATCTGTCTATAATGCACTACATCCTTGTAAAATATTCCGTGTAACCATCATTGGAGATCAAACCGAACTATTTACAGATTTCCCTTCACGGTCCAATTGTTGAGGATTTTAATTTAGTTGAATTCTCTGTCGGTTGCAATAGCTGCGACTTTATTATAAAGGGCAGATCCATGTTCTGGATGCTTTCCATACTATTCGTTGTCCATTGTTATCCACGATTTCATTATAAACAGCATATCCATTATCTGAAATGCTTATTCCTGAAGATTGCATGGTATTGATAAGTCTTAAGATCTAAACACTTGGGCTAAGTCCCAACTACACCTCTACGAGATTTTGAGGAAAGCGTTAATATATTCTATGGCTTAAGTACATGATTCTTTTTACAGGTTTCATTTCCACCCTAATAAAGGTTTGTTGTGAATAATGCCTCTGTTTTGGGTTTAGTTGAGTTCATGCTCAAACTTGAAGTAGTTGGTTGAAGACTAAGTTTAGTTTAGATGCGGTTATATTTTAAAACTAAATTTTGTATTAATGTTTAGAGTTATAACATTTATTGAAGGTTTGAAATTATTTCAAGGAATCTCGGACAAGCAGCATTTTGTTATAGAGCTTACGTTGTCTGTTTATAACTCAGGGTGTTTGGCCGTGAGCTCATTCTCGAATAACATAGAACTGGTATCATTTTTATGCTAACTGGTTGTGTAGAGCCGGGATGCGAGCATCCTTCTTGGTCTTATGGACTCGGTAATGTTTCATAACAAATCTTGTTGGGATTGGGAAATGCATTTTTGAAACGAATGGTAACATATAAGCCGCATCATTGTGGAATAATTAATAAAAGGACTAACAAAAATTTGGTGGATGTACCCTCATGAAGGAGGTTAACCATGTATATGGTTGTCTCGCCTTTTGTGTTTTTATGTTGTGCATGCTCTCTTCACATAATGGTGTTAGTATAGTTGCAGTATAAATTTTTATTGGTGGAAAAGGTTACTAAACGTATTTTGCAGAAATCCAATTCAAAAGCACATTATTTTGATGGTTTTAAGCTTTAATAAAAAATGAAAAATGTTTCCCCATTTTATCTAATTCTGCAACGAGGTATTTCTGGGATGTCACAAGGACTTGTTGCCAATTAACAATGAGGGCCAAGGTACTTCTCCTCTCATGTTATTCAAAATTTGTGCGAATAGTTATTCAACTATATTTGAATATCAACTCTTTGCAGAAACAAGGTTTCTGCTTTAGCCCATTTATTTTGTCAACCCAACTTTCGAATCATTCCATGCGATTCAAACTAGGATGCGATTGCTGCATTTTTTTTTAATTGCTGTAGAATGTCTAAACCCTAGTTGTTGCAAACCCTCAATGCCCTTGAATTTTATTAAGAATTCCATATGTAATAAGCTCTATGACAAATGGAAATTATATTTAAGAAATTGTTTGAATCTCTCAAGCTTCTAACGAACAAAATTGAGTAGTAGAGGTTAAAGCATTATTTGAAAAGCATTGTAACAGGGTTTGACAAATCATGGAGATTAGATTCCATGATATTTTACTCTTTTGGTATTGTTTGGTGGATGAGTTTCAAAAGTATGATTAATCGCAGTAGAAATTATATTGAGATGCTACTTTAACTCTTTTTTTTTAATGAATTGGGTAGACTCTATAGTAGATCTTGGTTTAGAGGAGTGATGACTAAAGGTCACAAGCAGGGATTCTTTGCATTAAGTAATAATAAGTGAGGTAGCAGTTGGGTTATTTGATTTGTTAATATATCCAATTTGTAATCGATATATTTGATGTTACTTGGCAAAGTTTTTTTGGATCCAACAATATCCTAAAATATTTATCTTAATTTGCTCATAAAAATTTGAATTATTCCATGATCTCATGATAGTACAACAAGAATGAAAATATATACGCGTACTGTCAATAAATGTGAGCCGTTACAAAAATTATTAGTTGTGCTCCACTATTTTCTAATCTAAACGATTATGATTTTTGCGACTTTAGAATTTTTACCCATGGTACTCTTCCTATTTCTAATTTCATAGGCATTACCCATGAAAACAAATAATATTACGTTGCTATTGTTTAATATATATGAGAGGTACACCATTGCTGCCTAGTTTGTAGCAGAAAATGATATCATACATTAATGGATCAGTGTACTGAACGAGTATAATTTATGATAAGTGGCCCTCGTGGAGGGAGTAATACAACATTTCCAGTCATTCGTAGAAGTTGCATACTATTAAGTTTTGTATTAATACTTTTAGTGGTATTATGAATTTTACTTCTTATGAAGGACATTACAAGCCACCCCTTAATATAATTTTTTTTGCCTACCACTATCAGAATGTTCTACACTGAAATATTATGCATCATTTGTTCCAAACGAATATTCCAAAGAAGACTAGGATTATACATGATTGATTAGCCAATGGAAATTGCTTGAAGTCTCCATTGGGAACTATTTGAATCATAGTAAATAGGTAACATGAGTTCGATGGAATTTGCTCATTTATCAGCAATATCAAGATTAGGGCTTCTTCGGTGATTTTCATTAAGATCCTCAGTTTAGATGCTCCCATTGGGTTTGTAACCGCAAGTCACTCAACAAGGCCATCTAGTTTGATATTTTCGACTACACATGATTATCATATCTGTATCTGAGTTCCTTGTATCTTGTATCCCTTTGATTAAGCAGTCGATTGGTATGCAAATTTGATGTAAACCAACTATTTTTCCTTTTTAGTGGCATTTACTCATATACGAGTAGTTTCTTGCATGATTTGCATATTTTGGATCCTCCGTCGAGATGTTATCCTTTAAATTGTTGCTTTCAATTTATGTCTGATCTGTTGGGGTTCCAATAAATAGTAGGTAACCTGGTTTGATATCTTCATTCACACATTTGTATTATGTCTAGAGTGGTCTGACTTTTCACTTGTTTGCTAGGCCGACCTTGTAGTTTGTCTTGTTACAAGCAAGGAATTGAAGGGTATTATGACTGTAATTTTGTTATCTTTTCCTTCCCATATCCTAATTGGTATCTCTTTGCTAAATGCATAAAGTAATAAAACTTCAATTTCTCCATAAAACTGATGAACTGGCTACCTATGAGATTAGCTCATACGTAATGTTTGTACTTTTGATATATAATTGATTTGAAGTTTATAAAAAATTTATTTAGTTAGTAAGTAGACTTATAATTGATATCAGAACCATGTGATATTATGACTAATTATTTATGGATAATTGTAGGTATTGAGAATTGGTAATGGAAAAATACAAAGAGACATGATGAGAACAAATGTTCCACGACTACAAGAAATCAATTAATATGAGATATTTTTGATATATATGAAGTGGGTTTGTATGAGAAACTAAAAGAAAGAATGTACAGGAGGTACATGTTTCTCCTCGGACAGCTAGAAGCACCAGTATGCATCTATGGGGACACCCAGGTGTAATACATCTAGTTAGACTTCTTTCTGCACAAATTTACGATGTAAGAGACTATCATGAGAGTAGGGGCTCCGTGAACAACCTCTAGGTATCATGGTGTTTGGGAAGGGAAGCGCTTGAGCTCGATAAGGCACCCTGAATAGCACAGGTGGGAATTATGCCCGAGAAGGGGTAACGTCCTCATGCTGGGTAGCTTGAATTAGTACTTGGAGTACTATTGGCACAGTGTTTCTTAGGATGGAGGGCATCTGAGAGGAACCAAAAGGTATTCAATAATACTTGTAAAAAGTATATGTGTTTTGTTCCGATGAGCTAATCTACTCATATAATGAAAAATAAAGTAAATATGGATTGTTAGTGAATCAATTACATTATTTTGAAAAATAATCATGTATTAGAAGATGTTTCATAAATTGCAAATGTGGTGTTGCAAAAAGAACCCCTTGTTTACGTGAAAGTTGAATTATAAACTTATGACATGTTTTACTAAACACACTTTGGGGTGGTCCTGATCTTGTGACGTGAAAATACAGGTCATGGATAATAGCATCATGTGAAGATCAAGAAAATTCGAAGAAGATCATAATGAAGAAGAAAAAGCAAGAAAAAAAGACTCATGAGAGGAAGGAATTTTATTGAAAAACAAGAACACCGAGGACGGTGTTATTTTTAAGGGGAAAATGATGTAATATCCCTCTTGTACACCCCTAAATATTTATTAATTATGAATGTATATTGTACATGTTTTCAGTGAGGAGCTAAAGGCCAAGGCCCCACTAGAAACACCTTGTAATATTATATTAGTTAATTTCCTAATTTGTAGACTTAGGAGACTTAAGACATTGATGCAACTTAAAGACAGGAAACTGAAAAAACACTAGGGTTAAAAGAGAATGGTTAGGGATCCATAATTTTGATACCATAGTCTTACTTATCATCTTAATTATGGCAGTGTTGGGGATAAGGTTCAGACTCGGATTTCGCCATAATTATCCCAATGAAGATGCAGTAGCCTAGTTATTTAATTCTAAAATGATTAATCCATGATAGAGGAGATTGCAATCATATCAACCTCGACTTAAAGAGGCAACAACCTAAGGAAATTAACTGTTAAGAGACTATATGTCGTAGTCACCTTAAAAATAGAGAGGAAGATATAAATACATCTTTATATGTTGGTGAAATAACTTCGATTATATTTATATATACTCTTGCTATGTCACAACACCATTACATATGTATACAATTCGAACATTATAAATGAGTGATTAACGTAGACATATATTTAATAAAGAAAATTATATATATATATATATATATATATATATATATATATATATATTTTGAAGAGGAAGTGTATTAGTATATCTATCTATATAAATAGTAAGGGAACATTATAAAAGTATTGTAGTAGAAGGATTTTTTCATTTTGGAAAGGATTTTCAATATAGGCGGGATACCAACTTCTAAAATAATTTGTCAATTTCCTTCTTAGAGGAAATCGAGGGATTTGTTCCCTTGGGAAGAAAGTGGGTATAACTTCTTCCACCACTTGTCTTGTTGAAATAAAACGTGTAGGCAGCCTTTGAGTTTTTTTCTCCTTGAGGATCCAACTGATTTCTCCTTTTAATAGAGAGGGGGGTGGGGTTGGGAATTGGGGGAGGGAGAACCCGACTATAAAGAGGAGAAACTGACTGTAAAAAGGGAAACCTGACAATGGAAATGAGATAATCTCGATCTGAATAGGAGATAAGCATAGAAAAAGAGGAGAGCGCTTGGCTTCGAAGGGGATCTCAACAACCATGTCGGGTTACAGTCCATATAGAAGTTGCTTTCCCATAGTTTCGATCTTTCAAAAGATATGTTGATAGATATGAGAAATGCATTAAGACATTTGTCTCCATTCTTAGATCTCTTCCTTATTATGAGAGCGAGCAAACTCTTGATGAAAACGTCCTTAATCCATTGCTTGTTGTGTGGTTAAATAACAAGATTGTTGTTAGTGTCTAAGATGAGATCTCAAGTAGATGTCGCTTCCCTAAGATTATGCTCACTTAGTTTTGAGGACGGGCCACAATCTTGATATTTTAGACTGTGTTATACTTTACCTTCACATTTCTTGCTCGGTCTCTATGGGTCGATAACTATTTTGAGCCAGAGGTGACCCTCTCATTTTTCTTTTGAAAAGATTTCCAATAATATTTTTTTCCTTTAAAGGTGTGATTATCTTGAATGCTATAATACCTGACTACGTATTTTTTTGAGTTTGGATCCCGCATTTCCGGGTTGCATTTAGATTTCAGTATAGATCCTATAAACCACAGATGTGGATTTAATACCTAGCTATGTGTTTTGCTTCGATCCAACATTTCATGTTTACATTTTTGGATTTTCATTTGCAGATTTGGAAGAAAACCAACGGGTATGTTACACTGCGGTGATCAATGTACCAAATTCCTTTAAATTTTTTACAAAGTATAGATCCTATAAACCACAGATGCATTTTATCCGGGATTTAATACCTGGCTATGTGGTTGGCTTCGATCCAGCGTTTCGTGTTTATATTTTGGGATTTTCATTTGCAATTCTGGAAGAAAACCTATGGGTGCATTTTATTCTTTATCTAGGAACTAATCCTTGTCTGCGGTGACCAATGTACTGATTTCCTTTAAACGTCTTACCAAGTATAGATCATTGTATGCATTGTAAATATCAAAATCATTAATTATTGTTTGAATATTGTAGAGTCGATATGTATACCCCATGTCTGCGTTGGTTCGTGTATAGATCCGAAGAAGAAATGTTGTATCATACATTTTTGTTTGATAAAATGCTACTAGTAAATATTTTGGAATTCTTGTATAGATATGTAATATGGGATTTAGATACTGCATATGTTCTAAAGGATAGTATACTGCAAAGGAATTAGATTCATTTTCAGAGTACATTATGGGAAATATCTTTGTTTTAGCATATACATTCATGATTAGTGATTTCTTAAAGCTTGATTATTGTCTCAAGAATATATATATATATATATATATATATGGAAATGTGAGAATAAATATCTATCTATATGCCTACTCATGTATGGAAATGTAAGAATAATTTGTTGTTAGGAACCCATGTCAATCCTTCTCTTTACCGTGTTAGTATATTGGACGCATATGCTTTGTAAGACGTCCCATAGTAATGGTTGATCCATAGTTTGTGTTATTGTTGTTGGGCGCATATGTTTTGTAAGCCGCCTGTAGTATTTGTTGATCCATAGTTTATATTGGCCCATGGTTTTGACCCATAGTATTGGTGCCTATTTTTGGTATATAAGTGTGTGTTGAGGCCAAGGAAGGCACCGTGAAGTTATTTTGTATTGAGCCTGCTCAAAGGAGGTTGCCCCCTCGAAGTGGCCTGCGATTAATATAAAAGTGATTTTTGAGTTCTGCTGCTATATCGTGTATTTTGATTAATTATTTGCTGCAGGGTTCTCACATCTGGTATTAGAGCACTTTCTTGGGCTCGTTGGGTGAAATTTCTGCCCAATTTTTTTTTTCACTTCTGTTCCAGGTTCGGATCTGGGAATAATCCCTATCCGCTTAACTGTGGGAAGTACTTGGGCATAAGCCCTAAAACACATTATGAGGAGTACCACAGGAACCCCGAAGTAGCTGGCCCATTGAGAGGACCTGCCAGCGAAAAGGGCAACGACCCCTACCTGATTGACTAGTTCCCACCCGTGAGGTAAACCAAGAGTTGTCGTTTGTGGCCAAGCGATTATCAGTTTTACCTGAGCCGTGGAGTGAGGGGTACTACCCCAATACGCAAGCCGTCAGACAGCATTGGTGGCCGAGTGAATCCCTTGAACCGATAGGAAGCCGCATATACCTGGGGTCCATATCTATTTTCAGTTGCACAATCACAGATTTCTCCTGTCCAGAAATGTTTCCGATCACTTTCGCGCTGTTGCAGATCCCTTCCTGGAAAAAACAAGTATAAAATTCTATTTTTTGGCCATATCTCCTTGGCTTCAACTCTGTTTTCCCTGAAACTTCACTGACCCCTCTGCAATTCCATTCTGCATATTTCATTCCTGAAGACCCTATCCCAAATTCCACTTCCCAAGACCCGAAATCCCACATTTGTCTTTTTTTAGGGTTTGTGATAACTCCTTCGATTTTCACCCAACCGCCTTCAAATTTTGCCACCGTATTCCTTTCCTCATTCTGCTTCTTTGTCCCTCTCTACCAAATTTTCTCATTCTTTCACCCCGCTTCTAAAATCCCAATTTTTTGCTTCCCTGTCCTTTCAACAATGTCCAAAACTTACTCAAACCCAAATTACCCTTCCGATTTTGTCCCAAATCCATATTTTCCTCTATTGAAACAGTTTCGATTTTTGTTTTTCTACCCACTACCCCCCCCCCCCCAAAAAAAAAAACAAAAAACTCCTGTTTATGGTTGTCACCCGCACAGGAGCAAAAACCATGGAGGAAGCACTTGCAGCCATCCAAGCCAAACTCCAGGACCTGGATGAAAAATTTGTTGGTCTCCATCTTGAGCATTCAGCTATGAACACCAGACAACAGTCCGAGTCTTCATCAAACAATGGGTTCTCTTCTTCCAGTAATTTTCACGGTCCGAAGCTAGATTTTCCTCGCTTCAATGGTACTGATCCGACTGGATGGATCTATCATGCAAAATAGTATTTCAATCTTCATAATACTTTTGATGTCAACAAAGTTCCACTTTCCTCCTTTCATTTGGAACAGGAAGCTCTTCCATGGTATCGTTGGTACATCAAGGCTCATGAAGAGCCAAAATGGCCTGATTTTTGCCAGCTCCTTTTGCAACGATTTGGTCCTAGTGTTTTTGATGACTTCACAGGAGCTCTCACTAAACTTCACCAAACTGGCACTGTGAAAGAGTATCAAACAGAATTTGAGAAACTAGCTAATCACACTGCAGGATTACCTGATGACTTCTACCGGAGTTGTTTTATCAGTGGTCTAAAGGATGCAATTCGCTTTGAGGTCAAAATTTTCAGTCCATATGCTTTGTAAGTCGTCCCATAGTAATTCTTGATCCATAGTTTGTGTTATTGTTGTTGGGCGCATATGCTTTGTAAGCCGCCTGTAGTATTTGTTGATCCATAGTTTATATTGGCCCATGGTTTTGACCCATAGTATTGGCACCTATTTTTAGTATATAAGTGTGTGTTGAGGCCAAGGAAGGCACCGTGAAGTTATTTTGTATTGAGCTTGCTCAAAGGAGGTTGCCCCCTCGAAGTGGCCTGCGATTAATATAAAAGTGCTTTTTGAGTTCTGCTGCTATATCGTGTATTTTGATTAATTATTTGATGCAGGGTTCTCACATTTGTAGGACATATTATTTGTATATTATGTACATTATCGTCGTGGTTACTGAGTAAAGGGATTTATGCTTGAAAGTAAAAAATACAATGACCACAAATGCCATACCTTATATGGTGAAGAGATCATGTGATATTGTTGTTGGTAAGGTTTACAACTTAGATTGTTTATGTTGGTTATGATTTGCAATATATATAAGTATGTTTTCTATTGAATACTATAGAATATACATACTATGTATATTGGTAGTGAAGTTTATCCTTATTCTTTAAAAGTATGAAAACACTAATTATTAAATAGAATTAATCCCCATTTACATGTTGAGTAGACGTAACTGTTCGTGTTACGAACATATAACCCTAGGATTGAATATAAGGTCAATATTCAATGAAACTCACACAATTGGGTACTTGAATGTTTCAATTAAAGTCAAATTTTACATCGTGTACCCAAGGATCTAATGACGATTTATCAGCTTGTTAGAAAGGCTCTACAAAGAGGGAAATTGATAATTTAAAAGTGTCTCTCTACGAAGAGATTTGAGGTAAGGAAATATGGCAATGGATGTGCCACAATATTGTAATTTCTTCTCTTTGATAAAGCAATAAAAGGACCAACAAATTTTTATGGATGTAGCCTCATGGATGGGGTGAACCACGTATACTAATGTCTCACATTTTTTTTGCGCTTTATGTTTATATATACTAATTTTCGTAATGATGTTTAATGTAGGGTATACTATAAATAATTTATGCTACCTTTTCTATATTGGTACAATGGGTTATGAAATATATTTTGCAAGCATACAATTTAAAGTATATTTCCTATAGAAAGGATAATTGGAAAGCTAAAAGATTCAATACCTCTTGGTTGACATTTTGATTTCAATATAAGGAACTGCATATTGATGTAAAGCTAAGTGATTAATTATTTGTAAGATTTTACTACCTTGGAATTAGATCAGAGTAAAGTGCTATTAGCTTTTTTTTCAAAATTCCCACTCTCAAGAAATTAACATGGTTGACTTTTTGATATAGGTAAGGTGCAAAATTTACCCCATGTTCTCAAAATTTGGTAATTGAGGAATTTCGGGTATGTTACACGTGGAACTTGGTAGTTCCCAAGTGATTCGGTTATCTATACAGAGGCCATATCTACCTGTGAATTTGTTAATGCTGGGTATTTGAGTGTGCATGTTTTCAGCCATTGAAACAACTTCATCTTACAGGTATGAGCTTCTTTATTTTTCCCTTGCATCTTGTACTAGTCTTGCTATCTGAAGTAGATTGAAATATGAATAATTATCTAGTAAAAGTCTGTTACAAGCTAGGTTATATTTTATGCATTATTACTTTTTACACTTGCAGGTTGGACTCATTATGTACTAACAGATATAAAACCATTACCAAAGGTTAGGATTATCGATAGTAGGGTTTTGTTTCCTAAATCTCATTATTTATTTACAGATGTATTTCTTTATCAACGATTAGGTTATCTCTTCTTTCTTCTAACGAGGTAAATTCAGGTATATGTTATTCATGTTGAGTTAAGAACCATTAGTGATATCTATGAAAGGGTTTTGTTTTCTATTTCATTTCTGCAATTTAATTCTTGTCTCTTAACTTCAGCTTAAAACCTAGAACTAATTAAAATAGAGCCTATATATATTATCTCTGTAGGAAGATTTCATATTTTCAGCATGCCCATATTAATTTTATATAAATCCAACTATTATCTTTAGTATTAATCTAATACCTAAGTAAATTATTAAACAGAACCATAAACTAAATAACAAGCTATGAATGCTAAGTTAAGCTATCGAGACCTCTAAAGGTCTATAGGCATAATATAATTAAAACATAACTATGTTAATATTTATGCCAACCTCATAAACAATCAACCATAGCTTAAATACGAAATACTTCCTAACATAAACATAAAATACAACTATCCAAATCATATCTCATAAGACAGTTTTCCACAAAATAAATGAACCCTAAATTTAAATCACAAAACTCATTAACATATATCATATAAGCAAAAGGGTCACACGATCGAATCCTGTGGGAATTCATGCCAAACCAAGTTATTTGCACATATCCCTTTAAACCATCATATCCTAGAATTGAATCGTGCAAAGCTCACGACTTTCAAACAAAAAACATGGCTAGCATCGAATTGTGTAGGATTCGTTAGCAGTGTCTAATGCTATATTATTCATTAATATAATATACACAGTCTATGCTATAAAAATAAAATGCCATACGAGTAAACACAGACCGAAAAAATTTCTCTATCAATATTTCCCCATATTGTTACCAAATAAAATATAAAAGCTATAACACATTTTATTATATCTCTACTCACAAATTAAAACCCAAAGTCATTATTCACACATTGTATCCATTCCATGACTCACGGCCATATATATATAAGCAGTAAACCCTCAACATAAGTCAATTAAACCCATATCTACGCTAAGAAATAACAACGATATTCATTTGATAAAGTTAAAACCCCACAATTACAGCCTTTCCAAATAAACACTACAATAACCATATTCAACATAGTCGCTACGCTAATGGCAAGAACGCCATTGCCAGGAATTCCACGGCTCCAAAGACAAACATCTATGCTAAATTATACAGGTAAGAAGCTAATTACAAAAATAGAATTTTACATAGATATAAATAGTTCCAATCCAGGAATCGTAACCACAACTTATACATCGTAGCGAATAAATCATATTAACCAACATAAAATATATAACAAATACATAGTCGCATTTGCAATCCAATTGCACCATTGCAAGCAATGGTGTTGTCACCATTTACAAAAACCCAAAAACATTAGCAAAAACACACAGTCTGTAATATTAGCCACGACCAAACCAAAGTATTCATTTATAGAGTTGAACCACCCAGTCTCGTCCCGAAGGAACCAACCCAACAAAAACACCAAACTATAAACGCATCTTTGGATGCTTTACAACAATTATAGACAGACCATTATAGCCGCAAACCTTAAAACACAAACCATGTATTCATTCATACGACAAGCTTCATGCTCTCTCAAAACACCTACACGTAAAGGAACGAGTTTTTAACTTGTTTCGTAACACGGCTTACCCGTGAAGGGTAATGCATCAACCACTTGGCAGACCCATGACTGATGCTGTAAGGACAATGCAACCTACAACAAACCAAAACGAAGGATGAGGAGTATGCCAAACCTTTGAACTGAAACAACTAAACAAGTGTTGCGAAACTAGTATGGAGGACATACGTTCCAAGCGTAGCCAAGCTCCAAACCTCACACAATGATATAGAACAAAGAGTAGAACAAAGCTCACACAACAAGAACGCAAATGGCCCATACCTTCGCGATAGTCCAAGATTAGGGCTTGAGACCCTCATTTCCCAAGGCACATTAACTCTGCCACCCTGTCCTCCATTATGTGAAATTGAAACCCCAAGTCTATAGTTCATGCCACACCAAAACGTGTGGTGACAAATGAAAACCATGCAATTCATAAACCCCAACATTTGTATCGTAGACTTAGGATAAAGCCTCAACTCATGGCATATGAAATATGCCATGAATGGCTAACAATATTCCTTTGTCATTATACAAAAGAACCTTATTTACACACAGGGTTGTGATTTAATACCATAAGCATTATACAATACCAAATAAACCATATTAAATGTTAAGTGCAGGCTCAAACTAAATCAAGTTCTTAAGACCGTAAGTAATAGTGGTAACCAATGCAAACATAGGAATAATTAAACCCAGCCTTGCATGAACAACAATGCTAACGACCATAATAATAATCACTAAGATAGGACTGTAGGTTTGTTCGTCATCCAAGCTATGAGATAGTTGAGCATAGGCAGTATGTCTACGTTGGACTATTATAGTCAGTTTTCTATCATCAAGTGCACCTACACCAAACAAAGAAATAAATACATTAGTTCAATAAAGAACTAAGTAAACCATGTACTGACAAGTAAAACTAATTACCTTTCCAAGTGTTTCTACAAGGGATACACGTCCCACCACTCCACCCCTTAACGATACAAGTTAAGTCAGGTTTAATCATAAAACCGTAATCAAACATTATAACCAATAAGTAAGAAAATAATGGTACACACATACATGTAAATAAATGATAAAAAGAATTCAATAAATAGCATAACCATCTAACTCAGATTCAAGTAACATAACGAAAACATAGAATCACACTAATAACCACATTAGGGAAAAACATCTAAAAGAAGGTAATAAAAGCTTACGACAATTCAGTTCAGTGAACAAAGTATGACACATTCCACATAATTTAAGATAATGTCAAATTGAGGTAGTAATTGACTAGCCTAATAAAAAAATCAAATTTTTGGGACATTACATTTTCCATAAGATTTTTAAGAAATATTGCGTTGTATAATGTTTATTTATTGTGTTTTTTCCATCATGGGTTTTTAATTTGCTTAGGTTTTACACCATTTTCCTTGTTGTTAGTCCTAGGGTACTCTGCTGTAGATTCTTAATTAATAAAAGAATTGGTAACATTGGCCTTACGAGCCTTGAAACCACGACCTGTTAAGCATTCTTAAATAGTGATTTATATAGAGTTTGTTCTTTTTGTTTATACTATAAAAACTCTATTAATATTATATAGAGTTTGTTTGGATCTGTGGTTTTATCGCAAACCCACTTTGTTAGTTGTAAGTGTAGTTGTTTTAAGAATTATTGGGTGAAACTAGCCTACAGGTTTTGAACCTTTATCTTGTAAGTTAACAGTTTTTATAAAAAAAAAATCCCATTAGTTGAAAAAAAAAGTGATGCTCGTAACTATCAAAGCCTAATCCTTTCAGTTGTAAGAGATAAATAATAAACCAATTATATATATATATATATATATATGGGCTTGAATCTAGGTCTAACGGTTTGGCAGAGTCAAGTTCTTTTAGATTATATATATATATATAGAGAGAGAGAGAGAGAGAGATTAGATATTATTAAAAGTAAATAGTTTGTTCATTTTGAGAGATTTACTATATTCAAAGGAAAAAGTGTGAGCCCTAACTATAAGGAAATTCATTGTTTAATCTAAACGATGATATCTTTGTTTTTACCTTCTGGTTAAAATGAAAGGTTTTAAAAGATAACTAAAGAAAATACTAATTACTATTTAACTATGTATACTATTTATTCTCAGAAAAGACTATATAAAAAATTATCATACTGTTTCTAAAAAGATGTATATGATAGCCTACTGATTCTACTATGAAATTTTGTATAAACACTAGCATTCATGAACTAATAATTTTTTAGGTAAACAAAAATATTTCCTACTTATTACAGAACAAATAATAGGTTGGGAAAATCTTTACCATTTCATAAATCCCACATATATAAACATAAAATAAATTTAAAGTTAATAACGAGAACAAATTAGAACCTATTAACTTCTGAAGTGGACAAACACCCAGAGAAGATCGTTCCTCCCAACCCTCTCCTGAAACTAGCCAAGATCGCTTGATTTAGGACCCCCGAGCCTGTTCACTGAACCACTAGGATGAATATGCTGTGTAGAATCCTATACAATAGTCTCTGTAACTTACAAGGGGACTTCACTTAGTGAACCTCTCACATAGCACGTGCGATCGTGGGATATTAAAGAATACCCTTAATTTTCAAAGATATTGACCCAAACTCTTTTTGTTGAAACCTCCTCACAATATTTAAAACCTCCTCCCCATCCCTTTTTATACCTTAATCCTTATAAACCACCCTACCCAACCCCACCTTAAACCCCTCATCCCCCCCAATACCTGTAATATATTGGTTCAATTTTTTATAATTTTAAAACCCACAATATGAACTAACATGATAGGTTATTGGTCAACAAGTGAAGCCCCCATGGTAACTTAGCAGTCACACTTCCAGTCAAACTCTAACAACATAACTTTAGCTTTCCCCTCATTGAATTCCTCTTGTGTGCCTAACTTTTCAGTTTCTAGAAAAACGACAAGAATCTAATCTCTTAGAATGTAGTGAGCCTCCTCCTCATTTGGTGGTATATATAATCTTTCCTAGGTATTTGGGTCATTTTTGCAATTAAATGAGCCACCTTCTCAGTTCATGTTTTCTTGGGGACATGACCACAATTATAGGGATGTTTCCTCATGCAACAACTAGAAAGTGAATGTTGTTGTTTCCATTTGTCATTTTGGCCTCCTACAACAGATCATTCCTCCTAGTGGGTTAGTGAACACTCTTCAATAGTCTTATTTGGATATTTGTCTCTTCTTTGAATTATTAAAAAATAAAATAATTCAATTACAGTCATCTTTGACCATCCTTGGTCAACAACATAAAACTTTACAACAACTTTTAAAGTAATGTCTTCTAAAAAATAAAATATTTTTCACTTCTAGGTGGGTTAAAAACACCCCCTCTTAAGTTCAACATCATCTTCGATGTTTCTTAAGTATCATTTGAGTCTTCCTAAAACAAAATTGGACATGCCTCTCGCATATGACTCTCCAATTCCCAAGTTTCTTCATCTAGACTAAGGTGCTTCCATTGCATCTTTACTTGTCCAATGGTGCGATTATGGAGAAAACGTTATCTCTTGTCGAGGATACTATCTGGTTCCACGTAAAAATATCCTTCTTGGTCTACCTGAATAATGATTACAATCAATTCCATGAGTAATAGCATCACATAATTTTTCAATATAGAAATATGAAATATGTTATGTATTTTTAGATTAGGAGGCAAAGCTAGCTGATAAGCCACTGGTCCAACTCTTGACAATATCTCAAAAGGTCTACAATACCTACATGCTAATTTTGCACAACTCCCCAACTTAAAGCAATTTTTTCTAGGGTTTACCTTGACAAAAACATGCTCACCTACTTGTAATTATTTCTGAGTTCTTTCAAGGTCTGCATAACTCTTTTGTCTGTCCTGTGCAATTTTCATATTGCTTTGTACCTGTTTCACTATTAGTTCCAATTCTTTTCACAAGTCAAGTCCTAACATAAATCTGTCAACCAAATTACTCCATGAAATGGGAGTATTAAATTTCCTACCATACAATATTTCAAGAGGACTAAGTTTAGTTGAAGCTTGATAATGATTGTTATAAGAAAAATTGACTAAGTGCAAATATTCTTCTCATTTATTTGGGTGATCCCTAACATACATCCGTAATATATATTCTAAAATTGGATTTACTCTTTCTGTTTGTCCATTCGTTTGCGGACGATAAGAAATACTAAAATTCAACTTTGTGTCCCTTTAAACAATGACTTGCAAAAATTTCGAGTAAACTTAGGATCCCTATCAGAAATTATCACCTTAGGAATTCCATGCAAATGAAATATTTCCTTCATAAAGATATCAGTAATATCAGCACCCTTATAATTAGTTTTAACATGTATAAAATGATCTTCCTTTCTAAGTCTGTCTAAAACTACCATCACATAATCATTTTTCTTTTCAATTTTTAGGTAGTCCTGTTAAGAAATAAAGACTGATAATTTCCCATTTTCAATCTGGGATTGGTAATGGTTGCAATAAAACTGTTGGGTGTCGATGTTCAGCTTTAACGTGCTCGCATTCTATATGCATAACTATATATTTAGCTACTTTATTTCTCATATAAGGCCATAAATAATCTTTTCTTAGCATGGTTATCATGTTTTGGTAACCAGGATGTCATGATTAAGGACTCTTATGTACTTTGTTTAATACCAACAATTTAATTTATGTTACATTAGGTACATATAATCTGTTTTTATACCTCGTTAAACCTTTTTCATTCAAACTGAAATGTGTGTTTGTATTTTCATATTCATTTTATGTAAATATTTATCTTAAATTTTAATAATCTTTGTCCATTTTTAATCTGTCTTCAAACTTATCATCTAATTATGTTTTATAGCTACTAACAGCGGCTATAAAATTTAGTTTTGAATTTCTACTCAAGGCATCGGCCACCTTATTTTCCTTTCCTTTTATATGTTTGATCTCGAAATCGTATTCACTAAGGAAAGCTAACCCTCTTGCTTTCCTTACATTCATATTTTTTTGATCAAACAAGTATTTTAAACTTATGTTTTCAGACATTAATAAAAATATTCTATCAATTAGATGATGGTGCCACATTTTCAAGGAATGTATTATGGAAACCAGCTCTAAATTGTAGGTAGCATAATTATTTTCATGTATTTTTCACTTTCTTGACTCATATGTTATTACGTGACCTTCTCGCATTAACACTCCACCTATGCCTTCATTGCACCCGTTAGTGCATACAACAAAGTCCTTATTTGGATCTGTTATTTTTAAGCTAGGTGCTGTGGTTAATCATTCTTTTAACTTGTTAAAACTTTCTTCACATTTTTCATCCCATACAAATATTTTTCCCATTTTTTGAAAGGATGTTATGGGATTCACGATCTTCGAGAATCCTTCTATAAATTTCTGATAATAACCTATAATTCCCATGAATGATCATACATCTGATACGTCCTTAGGAATAGGCCATTCCATTATTTATGTTATCTTATCAGTATCCACTCATATCCCCTCCTTCGATATCATATGGCCTAGATATTGTATTTTATCCTTAAAGAATTCAAATTTACTGGATTTAGCGTACAATTTGTGTTCTCTTAGAACTTGTAGTATTATATGTAGATTTTCATCATGTTCTTCTTTTGTTTTTTAATAAATCACTATTTCATCTATGAAGACAACTACTAATTTATCAAAACTTAAGATAGTATTAATTAAACACATAAAATATGTTGGAGCATTTGTTAGCCGAAATGGCATAACTACAAACTCATAATGCACATAACGGGTTCTGAAGGCTTTGGAGTCTTCACAATATCCTACAAATATTCCCTTATTTCTGAAAGGGTCCAACTTGGTTCTCTTTTCTTTTGGATTGTGAACATATACTGGGAAGCCAAATATCTTGAGATGGCTCACTTCAGTATTCTTTCCTGTGAACATTTCTTCTGGAGTATTAAATCCAAGGGCACTATGAGATAATCTATTCTGCACATAAACTATTGTTCTTGTTGTCTCATCCCATAGATGCATAGGAATATCTTGATAATGGAGCATTGCCTTCATTGCTTCCATAATGGTCCTATTCTTTCTTTCCACAACAACATTTTGTTGGGGATTGTAGGGAGTGGTTAATTCCCTCTTGATTCCAGCTTCTTTACAAAAGGCTTCAAATGATTTTGAAGTATATTCTCCACCATTATCTATTTTGAGTGTCTTGATTCTTCTATCTAAATGGTTCTCTATCAAGGATTTGAATTCCTTGAATCTCCTGAATACTTCATTCTTTGTTTTCAAGAAGTATATCCATGTCTTTATTGAATAGTCATCAATAAATGTAACATAATATTAATATCCACTTAAATATTTGGAGGGTATTGTACCACATACATCAGAATGAATTAATTCAAACGTACCTTTAGTGTTTGTTTCACTCTTCGAAAATGGATTCTTGATCGTCTTTCCTCTTGCACAACCTTTGCAAGTTCCTTCATGATCCATATTTAAATCTTCTAAGCTAGTTACTACTTTGCTCACATAGGGTAATTCTTTGTAGTTGATGTGATCAATCCTTTTATTCCATAGTTCACTTGAGCTAGTGATCTTATGGAAAGAGGTTGTTTCTGAATGTCCTTTGAGTTGATATAATACTCCTTCTTCACCAATGACAATTGCATCTTCAATTGATTTTCCTTTGGTCCACATGAGTACTTTCCCATATATAAAAGAAAATCTATATCTTTTCTTATCTAATGCTGAGATGGAAAGTAATTTCTTCAAACCTTGTACATATAGTACTTCCTTCATATTCATGGGAGTTTCAAAGTCAAGCTTGTAGCTTGCTTCACCAATAGCTTTAATGGGATATTGATAATCATCTCCTCATGATACTTTTTCAGTAGATTTCTTCTCTTCAAGTCTTGCCATAATTTTCTTATGTCCTCTCATGTGCTTTGAAGCAGCACTATCAATAAGGCATGTCTCTTCTCCAGGCATTACAGACCCAGAGAGTGCAGAGAATAGTACATATTCTTCTACATTTTATTCTTTTTATTTTATCTTTCAAGGTCTTTCTTCTTCTTCATCATCCTCATCTTCATCTAGATGTGTATGATGTATTTGTTGTTCTTCTTATTTAATGGACACTCTATGGAAAGGTGTCATATCTTGTGATAGTTGTAGCATTGATATTGGGGGTAGTCTTTCTTCTGACTGTTTTCTTTTTCTTCCTTTAAAAACCTCTTGGGAGGTTGATACTCCTTGTGACTTCCCTTCTTTAAGCTTGATTGTCTTCTTCCTCTTCTAGTATGGGTGGCTAGGGATTGATCATCTTCTTTGAGTAGAGCTTCTCTGTTAACTACTCTAGCTTCCTCTTGGACGCGATCTTCCCATACAATGTCAAACTTCATACTTTCTTTTCTGGCACACATAGTCTATATGAATGAATCCAAAGGTCCAGTGAGACCATTGAGAGAATTCATAACTAATTCATATTCATCAAGGGAGTCTCCAATGGCTTCTAGTTGCTCCTTGAACTAGGAGACTCTTGAGAATTAGTCTTGAATGGATTCTCCTTTACTCATCTTGGTACTCTTTAATTGAGCTCTCAAACTCATCCTCCTTTTGATGTTCTTTCCTTCATACATTCTAGAAAGGGAATCATACATTTTCTTTGGGGTATCTTGGGATGACACTTGAGGGATCAAGTGATCCTTGATAGAATCAACAATGACCCTCATTGCCTTGATTAGGTCCTTCTGGTGATTTTGCTTAGCTTCATCTTCTTCTGGTTCTGCAACTCTTCTTTGACATATTTCTCAAGATCATTCTCTCTTGCAATGAAATCAATCCTATACTTCCATCATTAGAAGTTTTATATGCCTTCTAGCTTGTCCTCAAGCTTAGTGATTGGGGCCATCTTATCCAGGAGGTCACTAAAAATGAAATTTCTCAAAATGCAATACTGTCCTTACCAAGAGTTGCACTTGATTAAGGTGAGCTAGTTGGTCCACTTGGTTTCTAGATATTCCAATCTTCACCCTTCAAAACTTTCTTGCGAGGTTTTAGTTTCTACAGATTCTTGGTTCTGGTTTTCTGTAGTTTTCTAATTCAAGGATAAAATAGGGTTTAGATTTCCCAGAGATCCACTCACTTAATAAATTTGATTTAGGGATCAATATATGTGCTCTAGAGAGGTACAAATTTCTATGCAATCAAATTTCCAAAATTCCAATTTTAACAAAAACCCTAATTTCTTGGTGGAGGGAGAGGAGAGAGAGTTTCACCTTGTGAAAGTTGTTCTATTCAGGATAGGTATGATACCATGTTAAGATTTCATATGATTAGCTAGATATCATTAGTTTTTAATCCAATTTCACATCAATAGCATATGCAGAATCACTGAAAAAAACACAATCACAAGATAGACACAGATTTATCCTAGGAAACCCTCAAGGGGAAGAAAACCCAACAAAACTTCCTCTATATAGATGTATAAGATAAAATCCCAAAACAAGTGCTCCTTCTCCTTGCAGATCTCTCTCTCTCTCTCTCCTATGCCCTATACACTGTTAGCATTATTAATCCTCCCTTGACTACACTGTCTATTAGATTATTTATCCTAACTTAGGAACCTTAATTAATTAATTGGGTCCACTAGTACCATTGGGTCCACTTGGCCTAATGGGGCCACTTGAACCAATTACTAGAGTGTGGGGAACACTGCTAGAGTTTAACTTCCACTTACTACATGTGCATGTATCAGTTTGGGCACCTCCTAGACTAATCCCTACATTTTAGGAGCCACTGGGAGTCTTGACACCAACCTCCTTCAGTTAGTTGGAGTTGGAACTAGTTAATCTTAGTTAGCCCCTAGTTAATTTTAGATAGTTCACAATCAGTTAGCTAGCACTAGTTATGCATGGCTAATGCATGGATGCATGTGGAGTAGGCTCCTTTTCCCACCTACCACACTCAGTTGCACTGAGTTAACGAGCTATCACCGATTGGTTGAGTTGTTGGTCATCTGGGAGTTGATCTATTGGAGTTTGATATTGATTGAGACACCATGAATTAGATGGTCAATTAGATATAATTAGATCTAGTGGATAGATTTGAATTTCTACCTAATGCATTCGAATTATTTTCCTATGTAAACTATTGTAACACCGGATTTTATTATTGTGAATGATACTCTAAATTCTTGAGCAATACTTGTTTGTTTCCCGTGTGGTTTGTTTTGTTTAGTTTGTATATTCATTCTCCATTTACTGCAAACATTATTAGAACTATATGCTTGAATATATAAATGGAATTTAAATTCTAATATGGTATTAGAGCCTTCTTAAGCAGGTTTCATGCTTATTTCTCCCCATCGAACATCAAAAGCAGTTGGGTTTCCACAAAAGTCCCCTATGATGATTTTCTAGCTCTGGATTTATTCAAAGAAACAGAGAGGGCGTGACGGACCCTGAAAATATGTTCATGACGAGAGGAAAGGCATGATTCTAACAGTTCATATGTTTTAGTGTGTTATTACAATGAAATTGACAAGTGCTACATAGCTTGTGCGAATTTTTTGCAATCTTTCAGCGAGAGCAATTATTAGTTCTCAAACTCCTCAACCACAGATCCTCACAAATTCCAATTATCTTGATTGGAGGATTCACATGCAGCTGGCCTTGTGCAAGCATGGATATCACAGGATCAGACATGGATGGAAGCCTGAGCCTCATCAGCTAGTTGAAAGGAACAAGTTTCTGAACCATTGTGATGAAGCATTCGGGTACTTAGGTACTTATATATCCAGAGATCTCCTCTTCCACCTAGAAGGCTTGAGGACTCCTAGAGAATCCTGGGATAAGCTTGATAGCTTACTTAACAAACAATATGAGCTTCACGGACACATTCTAGAGAATGAGTTGGTATCTTTACATCCTAGCAATTTCGAGACTATTGAGCAATTCTTTACTATATTCAAGTCTCTTACACTTCAATGCAGACAGTGCGGAATAAAACGAAAGGATGAAAAGAATTTCCTTTCCATACTCAGCAAAATAGGATCTGAGTATTTTGTATTTGTTTCCATATTTCATTCCAAGCGTGAAAGCTTTCCTGATTGGAAAATTCCTTCATTAGATTCTTTTTTCGAGTCCTTAATCAAGGAGTAAGACAAGTTGATTCAAATGGGAGTCATTAAGACCTCCAAAGATCAATCTCTCCTAGTTACTGACTCTTCCAAAGCGTAAGAAAAGGGGAAATCAAAGAAGAAGGATCCAAAAGCAGCTAATTCAAATCCTAAACATAATCAACAAACTTCCAAAGGAGCCTCTGGATCTAAGCAGAAGAAGAAGTTTGAAAAGAAGTTATGTCTCTATTGTGAAAAGGGATACCATCTTGAAGATCATTGTTTGAGGAAGGAACTTGATGAAATTTCAGCTCTTCTCAAGTAGCATAACATTGCTCCCCTAAGAGAAAATATGTCTGATTATGAAGAGAAGACTAAAGAAGATGAGATATGCTTGCATGCAAGCCTCTCTCCATCGAAGGCTTATTTGACAAATTCTGGATCATCCAACCACATGGTTGCTTCCAAGAAATCCTTCATCACTTTCCCTATATCAAGAGGAACTAATAGTCATATGGGAGATGACTCTAAAATACCAGATGTTGAGAGAGGTTTGGATAAAATCCAGCATGATTATTTCATGGCCTCTCCTACAGAAAAGAAAAATTTTGAAGATGAAGAAGAAACAGATTTTTCCCTACAGTTAATTCGAATCAAAGAAAGTCCCCATGAAGTGACTCCTTCTTTTGCTGCTCTAGAAGTGTATGAGATCTCTGATATCTCATCTTCTCACATGGGTGATCCGGGAGAAGAAATTCGAATCTCTGTTTGTGAGGAAAAACTTTCCTCCCATTCTTTACAAAAATTCTCTAGTAATTCTTTAAATTTTGTGCATAGTTTACCGGTAATTGTTTCAGAAAAGGAAGAGGAATTTGATTTCTCTATCTCTATTTATTAATTTGTCACAGTGGTCTAGGAACTGAAAACGCAGTCTCACAAAGAATACAGATAAATATGCATAAAATTGGCAAAATGATGTCGCAATGGAAGTAGCAGCTCTGTATAATCAAATGAAAGAATGATGATACAATACAATGATCATGCAAGCTGCATGAATTCCAAGACAATTCAAATTCCCAAGGAGGTCATTCGAATTGAATGAATGGGTGTATCTTAATTGACTATAAGCCACATTAAACACACTAGTTAACCAACTGATCAAGTGTCGATTGATTCAACTGAGTCCTAACTGAAGTCGGAGTGCAATAAATGACTGAGTCTAACTGAAAGTAGGTCAGACACATGTCACTGCATGCCAACGAACAAGTGGTAGCACATCAATAACTCCAATGAACCCCGATGAGGTTAACTGAAGTCAAATTGGCCATCAAAGGTGGTTGGAGGTGCCCCTGTCGACTCCAGTTCATTAAATATTAATTAAATAATCAATATAATGAAAGGAGGTGCCTTCACCACTCAGATTTAACTGATTGTAACCATCATTTATCAATTAAGTGCACTTATGACACTCAGATCACCCTCGGGGTGCTCCAATTAGCCTCCCTGAATGAAGGAGAAGGCTTAGTTGGTCTCCTTGACTGA
Organism: Pseudotsuga menziesii; assembly: GCA_001517045.1. Classification (NCBI taxonomy): domain Eukaryota; kingdom Viridiplantae; phylum Streptophyta; class Pinopsida; order Pinales; family Pinaceae; genus Pseudotsuga; species Pseudotsuga menziesii. The sequence goes on along the minus strand of LPNX010565742.1, from coordinate 9,321 downwards.
AGGTAGGTGTGGGTGTGCTCATTCTGATATCATACAATGCTCCTCTGATGTTAATTAAGTCAATAAAACTTAGGATAGTGGTTTAACTAGGCCAAATTGACCAAATTAAGTGTGCATGGTGGGTAAATGTCTCCAACACTATTGATGTTGCTAATGTGCGGATACTTGATAACATGGATATTTTGGAAATAATATCATATTATAGGAGTGATCCATGAAATCTCATTAATCTAGAGCTTCCAAAAAATTATTACATGATTTCATGCACAAAAAATCAGAATTTTGAAGAAGGAGAAAATTGTGCATCTACCATCTCCGTGGAGCACAGTTTTGGATATGATATGAACCTATTTAGATCTGATTTATTTTCTGATCTGATAATATTTGTTTCAGGTTTCAATATTCAAGATATTTCAGTATTGCTTATAACTGATTTCATCAATTTTGGTGTGACAAATCAAGCACCACAAGTCTCTTTCAATTTTGTTGTTGAGGATTCAATGTTAGTTCTTTATTATGAATATATCAGATTTTGTGAATTATTGGATATTTATGAAGCTATATCAGATTACAGAGCTTAGGTATCCACTCTCCATAGTCCCAGGGCTTCTCTACCTTTGGTCACATGCTCATCCCCTCACAGAACTAGTAAAGAGGAAGACATTATGCATCCGGCTGGACACTTTATCCTAACACTTGGGGCTGATTTTACCACTAATGGTTTGCTGTTCAAGGCTGAAATATATCATATTCTTGGGTGTTCCTCACATGGTTTGAATTCTCAAGAAATTTTTCTCTCTCTTCAGTTGATTTTAGCTGCTCTAAATGGGTCCAGTTTTCATCGTGCAACGGTTTATATTTCTAATTCATTTGAGTACATTGTTCTTCTTCCAAAGAGGAAGATTCCTCCAGACATAAGAAATGTGTTTGGATTCATGGGTTCATCTGCACAGAAGAAACAAGATATTGCTTCTGCATAGTGCTGCAAATAACAGCAAAAATTTTCACAAGTTTTAATTCAAACTTTGTATTTCTGCTTATTTTGAGGGGGGCGGTTCCCATGAGGTTTTCCCCTATTTCCTCGGTTGTATTAAGCAAAAAAAAAAAATTATTGTCTTTTAGATTGTATTTGGGTGACCTATGGTCTTGTTACTAGGGTCCATAGTTGTCCAAGTTAGGCTTCACAGGGGGTGTTAGGATTATTAATCCTCCCTTGACCATAATTTCTATTAGATTATTTAGCCTAACTTAGGAACCTTAATTAATTAATTGGGTCCACTAGTACCATTGGGTCCACTTGGCCTAATGGGGACACATGTACCAGTTACCAGAGTATTGGTACCACTACTAGAGGTTAACTTCCACTAACTGCATGTGCATGCATCAGTTTGGGTGCCTCCTAGACCAAACCCTACATTTTAGGAGCCACTGGGAGTCCTAACAACAACCTCCTTCTATTAGTTGGAGTTGGAATTAGTTAGTATTAGTTAGCCCCCAGTTACTTTCAGTTAGTTCACAATCATTTAGCTAGCGCTAGTTATGCATGGCTGCATGTGGAGTAGGTGCCTTTTCCCACCTACCACACTCAGTTGCACTGAGTTAAATAGCTATCATAGTTTGATTGAGTTGTTGGACATCGGGGAGTTAATCTATTGGACTCCGATATTGATTGAGACACCATGAGTTAGATGGTCAATTAGATACGGTCAAATCTAGTGGATAGATTCAAATTTCTGCCTAATGCATTTGAATTCTTTTCCTATGTAAACTATTGTAACACTGGATTTTATTATTGTGAATGATACTATAAAATTCCTGAGCAATACTTGTCTATTTCCTGTGTGGTTTGTTTTGTTCAGTTTGTATCTTCATTCTCCATTTACTGCAAACATTATTAGAACTATCTGCTTGAATATCTAAATGGCATTCAAACTCTAATATACACAAGTGAGTGTGTGTGTTCAAATGAGGAACATCGCTCCTCTATTTATACTCTTCTTGTCACTTTACTTTTATCCTAACAAGTCAGCCTTGACAAACTTACTAGGCCAATTTAACCTAGGAAGACACAAAACAATATTATATTATATTCAAGACGGTACTATTGACCTGATTTACAATGGAGGTTATACCTCACGACTCTTTGATGACTAAATACAATAGTAACATCCCCACGGAGGAATAAGACATCTCCCTTGGGTTTCATTAGTAAAATACATTTAGAATATTCTTTGAAGTTACAATATTTCAACAAACACTCCAAGTTAAAATAAATTGAGGATAAATTGTTCACACTTTAGATTACATAATACATAACCATAGCTCTATAATGGATTGGTAATGCACTGGAAACAATAACCAACCCATAGTTATCTTCAAGACTCAAGAAATGGTTGTGTCATTAAGGGTTGTTATGTGTGTATCTTATTTAAAAGATCCTAGCAAAGGAAAGAGACATCATCACCCATCCACCATTCACTACTTACAGTAATTTTGTGATTATAATTTTTTGAAGCATTCCCCTTGGTATTTCTCCTATGTATGTAAGCATCCATCCTTATCATCAAATATTTTCATGTAAGCTTGATTCTAGATGATTTCCTCCTTTGTCTTCCAGGTTTCCTCATCCTACTATATGGTCCATGGGATCCCCATCCCAACCTGAAGAGGTGAATGAATTTCATATCTTCTCACTTAAGTATCACAGAAATTATTTAGTATATGGCCCATGGGAGCCACGTCCTAGTCTAAAAGGATAAAAACTTTTTTATCTTATTATTTAAGTATCACAAATATTATTAATTAAATGTTCCATGAGAGCCCCATGCCAATCCAAAAGGATGAACACATTTTGTATATTCTTGTTTAAGTATCACATATAATATTTAGTTATGATTTGTACACATTTTATTTGATTTTGGACCATCTATTTGTATTTATCAATTATACTCCATAGAGAGCTAATTTGAAGCCCAAAACATTTGTGATTTATGATTTTCATTAAAGCATGAAATATCGAGTGTGTGTCTCTTATACATCGTTGTGATATGAATGGTGTAAAATGATTTAAATTTCTCTTGAAAGGATGATGTGTGTTGCTCAATGTTCTGTGTTCCATGCTTCAAATGCTCATCTTTTAGTTGTATTGTAGGAAATTATTATGTTGGAGTGGATAAAATATCTTACTTTTCTTTTGTTAACTTTTACCAATTCCTTGTATGTTTCTTTATCATGTTTCCTGGTCAACTATTTGGCATTAGATATATATAAAGAAAGTTTGTACCTAATATTTGTAAATTTTCAATTTAATTAGAAAAGAGGAGCACCACCTCTATTTATACATAGAGGGTATCTTTGCAAGAGTATCCTATAAGGTTGAATCTTACCCTTTAGACAAGTTTAGATATCAACAAGTGTTATGAGTAACCATGAGCCATGATATCTAGGAAGCTTACTATAGTAGAGTAGCAGTAATTGCTAGTATACATATGAGGAGGCATAGAGCCTGCCATATCTCAAAATGTAGGCATTAGGGTGATGAGGAGAAAGACAACATTGTTTTCCTCACAATTTATTAATTCAATTGATGGGATTAAAACTTAATAATTTTGGTGGTGAGTAAAAAGAGCACATGCCCTTTCTCACAATTTGGTGTTTGTCCATACTCACTATTCATTCAAATTGTTTCGGATTTTTTTATGTAAGAAAAATATATCAAACAAGATAATTCATTATTATATAGGACTTTAATTGAATATTAAAAAGCACATGTTAAACTCATGAAAAACAATAGTTATACATTATAACAGAGATAGAGTATGTTTGTAAACTGATAACAAACTATCAAACATTGATAAGGACAACATTGGAAACCAATAATCGCACTACTAGGAACCATTAATGACACTTTTGAAAAACAATAATGTTACTTATAGAAATTGATAATCACACTTCTAGAAATGAGTAATCACACTTATGGAAACTGATAATCAAACTTCTAGAAACCAATACTCATAATTTTGAAAACCAATAATCACAATATAGAAACCCAATAATCGCACTTATGGGACTTGTTTTAAGTCTAGATTCTCACTAGGGATTCAAAGTTCAATGAAAAGGGGTTATATTTAATAATAGATTCTAAATATAACACTGCAAAATATGGAAACAAGTAATAATAATACATTTATTTATCCCTCTTCTAGGTAAATTTATTCCAAAATATTTTTTTCAAATTATCATCAAATTCATAAAAGCATTGAAGCTTGTTTGTTAAAATTGATTCTGGATATAACATGGAAACCAACTATGTAGGTCCACGAGCCTCCCAACCATATGCTTGTTGGGTTATCCCAGCAACCACCCTTGATTTCACCTATGAGATCGTTAGGAAGAAAGGGTTTTTCAAATAACCAATATTTCCATGGTCAGACTTAGCTCAACAATCTATTCAGCCACTTCAGCCACTTTCTATTACAATGTTTTTTAATCTATGTTGTACCTGACACCATCTAGGTGCTTGGAGAAGTAAACAATATTCCCCTCTTAATTTTTTGTTCAAGAAATGTTAATAGGGAATTTTTTCATAACTCACACACATCTCGTGTTCCTGTGTTTAGAACTATATCCCTACTTTCTTGGACTTAACTTACATTCCCTTCTTTGAGTTCCCCCTCATTGCATGGAACATGGATATTATTATGTGTTTGATCCGTCAACTATTTTAGCAGTTATTTTTTATCATCTCTTTCAGTTTAACGCATGGCATTCCTTATCCATTTAAAAAATATAGAACTATGTTTCCAACTTTCCCTCTCACAGTGTCATAGTCCCTCTTTTTCGTTTGGTCATCGAAGTCATTTTCATTAATAACAATAAAATATGAAAATAATTACATTCTCAATAGCATTAAATAATTTAATGTGTTCCTTCACTTTCAAATATCATATCGGTGTTGGTTTTTCATTGGATAGGTTGGAATAATCATATTTGTCTTTTCATTTTTCACTCCAAGAGAAGGGTGGTTATTGCAAAGGAGTTCTGTTAGGAGGGAGGTTTGCATGCAGTGACAGGTAACTCGTTTCTTTGTATTTTTTTTAAGGATTTCAGCAGTTTTTTGACATGGGTCTCACTGTGGGTCGGAAATGGGAGAACCTAAGGGAGGGGAAAAAAGACCCTCCCAGACCAAGAAAGGTAAGAGTACTCAAGAACTAGAACATCAAAACTTATCGAGTCAAGAGGTGGGAGAAGAATCACGTCGAGAGGTTAAATCTGTGGAAACAAGTCTACAACGAGAGCTCCAGGCCAATGCTTACTGGAAAAAAAAGGAATACCTACCCTGTAAATAAATAGAGATGGCCTCAGAGCCCATATCCATCATATGAAAGACCACGCCTTAATAGGTAAATTTGTTAGGATCTGGCCCTCAGATAAATCTCTATCCTAGTGGATCAATGTCACTTGGAAGCCCCATGGGAACTATGACCTTCACCTTGGAGATAAGGCTTTTTTCATTATCCTATTCCTCAATCTTGAGGACAGAAACATAATGTTTGAAGGAGGGCCGTATTTCTACAACTCAATAGGGATTTTCCTGAAGTCGTGGAAAGAGACCTATCATTCGTCCCAATCTAGTTAAGGCTATATTATCTCCCTTCAAAATACTAGCGTGAAAATATCCTTGAAGACTTGGGTAATACTATTGGGGAATTTATCAAAATATGAGAGCAAACCAAGAAAATGACATATACTTCTTAATTCTAGGATTTGTATTTATATGAAAATAACGAACTATCTCTCTGAATTCATCAATCTCTACTGGCAAGATGAATATTGGTTCCAACCTATAGATTATGAGAAAATCCCTTTTCGATGTAGGCGTTTCCATGAGCACAGGAATCTATTTTGACATTGTACAGAAAACTCTCCAGTGGCTTCGTAGAAAGGAAAAGAGACAAAAGATGTGGAGGGTTTCACAAAATTTTCTAGTAGGAAATGTTCTGCAAAGAGAAACTTTGGACATGGTATAAACAAAAAAACCCCAATTTTCCAATAAATTTTATGTGCTTCAATCTGAGCAAACACGGGACAATTTAGAAAATGAAGAGGGAAATCACCAGGAAAATAATAAAGGAGCAGATACTGAAAAGAATGACCAAATAATCTCAAATCCTCCTGAGGAAGAAGAGGATGTTGAAATAATGGGAGACGATACTGAAGACATGGATATAGGATATCTAGATCTTGAAGGGCTAGAGAAGGTGGTGCAAGATACAAATAAAGGGATTATTCACACTCAGCAATGGGTCTTACTTAAAGAGGCCATCATCAAATAAAGAAGAACTAAATCCTTGGGAGTTGTCTCAGAAAATCCAAATGAAAAAATCCGTGAAGTGATAAAGAAGAATGGGAATGAGAGGCAGGGAAGAAGAAGTAATCAACAATGCGTTAAGGAAATAGGGGAAAAATTGGTAGCTTCAGGCCAATTTCCCACTATAGAAGTGACATTTTCTACTTCTCTCAAGTCTGCTCTATGAAACGTGTCTCTTGGAACATTAAAAGTTACATCACTCCCAAAAAAATCATTTTTTGAGGGAGAAATTTGCTTCGGAAAAACCTTCGGTTATGTTTATTCAGGAAACAAAATGATCTGAAGAAAGTTTTAAGGAAATGGGAACAAAAAATTAGAAAGACAATGAAGCCATAGACATTGATGCTAATGGATCTACAGGAGAACTGGGTATCATCGGGAACCCCCTTGAGGTAAACTTATCAGGATTCTTAGCCACTAAATTTTCTATTTCCATTGAATTTCATGTAATAGGTACAAGCACTAGAGGAATTCTCTCCAATGTCTATGGGCCCTTCTCTCTTTCTCCCAAACAAGACTTCTTTGATTCTATTAAAATGTTGAATCTATGGGTTGGTCAAATACACTATATATTAGGTGGATATTTTAATATAATATGCAATCTTGATGAGAAAAAAGGATTTATGTGCACCTTGAACACCTCTAATTATTCCTTTAATGAATTAATTAACACCTTGTATCTAGTGGATATCGGCATAAATAACAACATCTACACCTAGAGTAATAAATGTTCTGGAGACAGATACATTAATTCTTTCCTTGATCACTTTATGGTTTCAGAAACCATTCTCATTAGATATGCAGACATATCAACCCTCATGCTTCCTGCAGCTGGCTCAGATCATTAGTCAATATGTCTAACTAGAGCTGAGTGGGGAAACACTTAAGGAGGCCTTTCGGATTTGAAAAATTATGGCTCTATCACTCAAAATTTCAATCTCTCATGAAACAATGGTGGAAAGACTTTCAATCCCTTGAGGGATACTTAATGTTTAAATTTCAACAAAAATTGAAATACATCAAAGAAAAGGTCAAGATCTAGAACAAATATCATTTTGGCAATACTAACCTCAAAAAACAATGAGTAGAATCCCAGCTCAAATATCTTCAAAGAATTATAATGAAAGAGGGATACTTAGACTCTCTCAAGGAGGAAGAGAAAAAACTTATGGAAGAACTGGATAAAAGAGAAACTCAATAAGAAACCCTCTCGAAATCAAAGTCTAGAAACTTGTGGTTAAAGGAGGGTGAGTGAAATTCTTCTTTTTTATTTCGTGCCACCATTCAACATAGACAAGCAAATAAAATCATATACCTAAAAAAGGAAAATGGATCATAAGTATAAACTCACACCAAAATAGGAAAAGTTCTCACAAGTCACTTCAAATATTTTATGGAAGAACCAGATCTGAACCGAAATGAAGACATGGATGAAATTCTTAGGCACATTCCAATTTTGGTTTCTCAAGAACAAAATGATTTGTTTCTCAAACCCTTTTAGATTGATGAAATGGAATATGCATTCAAACAAATAAAAAATGATAAATCCCCTGGCTCGGATGGATTCACTACCAATTTTTTTCATGCTTGCTAGGACACTGTCAAGGACGAAGTTCTGGAAATTGTAGACGACTCAAGAAAGTTAGGGAAGGTTCTAAAATAATTTAACTCGAATTTCCTCTCTCTAATTCCTAAGGAAAATGGGGTTGACTCTTCAGGTATGTTCAAACCTATCGCCCTTTGTAACGTTATCTTCAAAATCATCACCAAATCCATTGCAAACATGCTTAAGCCTCTCTTACCCTACTTAATATCTACGAAGGAATTGGGATATGTAGAGGGAAGGAAAATAATTGATGGTATCCTCCTCTCTCATGAAATCATTCTGTTGTAGCTGCAACAATTTCCCAAAATTCCAAAAAATTTCGGGACCCTCCTTTTGCTTGGATTAGTTCGATTTTATTCTTTGATTTGATCTAATGATTTTTTCAGAATGATTTTCAAATGCTTGGATTGATCTACCACTCTTTTTAGATTTTCCTCTAACACTTGAAACAATCCACTATTTGTTCAAATTTGATTGTTTCCTTTGGATACGTTCTTAGCTGGCTTGAATCAGAAGTTTATTTGGTTGATGCTCCCACCGTTGCGGAGAAATAACGAGTCTTGACTTCAAATTTTATTCTGATACGTTTGTTTCACATTGGCTTCTTTTTGTGTTTTGCATCGGAACTTTTATTACTACTGCCTCCGCAGTTGCGGATGGAAAACTGCTAACTCTTCCGATTACTATTTTGGCTTTCAACTCCCGCTTTGTTATTTTCTCCAATCCCGTAAGTCTTGGGATTCCGTCATTGTGGCTACAGAAAGCTTTATATTTTCCAGTCGTCGAGTCGTTTTAAACTCCGTCGTTGCGGCTACCGAAAGCATTAACCTTGCCGATCCCTTAGTGGTTTCCCTTTCGATTCACGCATTGTATGGCGGGGCACACTAGTGGAAAATGAGAGATTAGTGACCAAAAAAATCACCAAAATCCGCATATCAATGACCACTTTTGGTTTGGCGATCGCTGGTGGCTAATTTGCGGTCTTTTATTACATGACCAAAATTGGTCATTTTTATTTTGGTCATTTATAGCTTGTCGGTTGGTCATTAATTTGGTCATATATTTGGTCATTAATTTGGTCATATATTTGAATCAATGACCAAATATATGACCACATTTGTGACCAACTTAATGATCACATGACAAGCTAAAATATGACCAAATTTGGTCGCGTAATAAAAGACCATAAATTAGCCACCAAAACTGATTTTTGGTCATTGATATGCGAATTTTGATCATTTTTCTAGTCATTTGTATTTCATTGTTTGGTCACATGACAAGCTAAAATATGACCAAATTTGGTCGCGTAATAAAAGACCATAAATTAACCACCAAAACTGATTTT
>LPNX010565735.1:6268-22013 GCA_001517045.1 Pseudotsuga menziesii | reverse complement strand
ACGATGCTGAAATCGAATGTGGTCACTTTCGAAAAATAATAAATAATTGTATAATGAGAAAAAAATTAACAAAAAAATATGCACATCACACTGCATTTTATTTAGATCATGCTTATATAAATAGTTTTTTAAAATTATTAATGCAAGATTGAATTACTCTACGTGGAAACGAGCCACTTATTAGCTTCTTCAAATTTTTAAGGTCACACAGTTCATTAAATGCAAAAATTCACACATTAAATGACATCGGAATATTTTTTAAAAAATATAACCATGAAGCCAACATAATATTCTACAATTTGTTTTTTTACTGCAAGTCAAAATTCACATGGCATATATGCGTTTTGAGGGCTTCTATCTAGCACATGAGTAAAAAATCAGGTTTTCATCGCCAAATTTGGCCAAAAAGTGTTACCCATCTTCATGGAATCACCCAAAGTCAAGGAGGAAATTCAATATATGAAGGAAAGGGCCCTCATAGGAAAATTCGTGGGAATATGGCCCACACAAAAGACGTTGGTAGGATGGATAAACTCAACGTGGAAACCCCAAGGTCACTATGATCTCCAACTGGGAGCTAAAGGCTTCTTCACCATTATATTCTTCAATGAAGAGGACAAAACTAAAATCTTTGAGAATGCTCCCTACTTTTTCAACTTAGCTGGTCTCTTCTTGAGACCCTGGAAAGAGAGATTCGATCCAAACAAAGAAAATTTGACAATTGCACCAGTATGGATCTGAATGTATTCCCTACCATCAGAATACTATAAAGAAGAAATATTAATAGATATAGGGAATTCTCTAGGGACCTTTATCAAAATATCTAAACAAACTAGACAGAGAAAATGCGTCTCGTTTGCCAGGATTTGCATCTACCTGGACATTTCAAGAGACGTACCAGATGGTATAGTGTTAACATGGGAAGATGAGGAATGGTTTCAATCCATAAACTACAAACATATCCTATTCAGATGTAGGAGATGCCATGAACATGGGCATTTGTTTAGAGACCGTCCCCAAAACAAGAGACTAGGAGGGAAGCAGGATCAAGAACTTCAGGATGTGGAACGATTCACCAAGATTAAAAAAAAAGAGGCAATCCAGAAAGATCTCAGGTCCGGAAGGTCACAAAAGGGTGCAGAATCAGAACCGGTTCGAGACCCTTCAGGAAGACCAGCCAATAAAAACAATCAAGGCACAAACAAAAGCCATGAAGAATAAAATGCTAAGTAAACAACAGGGGGAAGAGGATAAGGAAACACAAGGAGATCATAAGAATCCAGTCCCAACAGATTATCATGGCTCTGAGAACATTACCCCAAAGGGCCTTCCATTGAATGGACCTGAGGAACCCCTGCTAGTCTTAGGATCCAGGGAAGTTGTATCTAAGGACATGGAATTAATAGGGGACCTAGGTCTGGATCAAATGGAAGCTGCCTGCTATGATCAAGATCTGACAAAAATACCCCCGCAGTAAGTGTCTCTTCTAGAGAAAGCGATTATCTAGGCCAAGAATGCGAATACCCTAGGAGTCGTGACTAAATCTCTCAAAGTCACTAATGGGAAAGGGAAAAACTCAAATAAATATAAAAGATGTAGACCAAGCAATGTCCAAAGAATCAAAGAGATAAGAGAACAAATGGTGGCTTCAGGGTAGTATCCAACCATAGATGCAGCCCTTTCCCCCTCCGATTAATTCCTTCTTAATGCAGATTAAAACCTGGAATATCAGAGGTTGTAACAGTGCACTAAACAAGTGCCTTCTGAAAAGAAGAATTCACAAGGAAAAATTAGGGATAATCTTCCTACAAGAAACTAAATGCTCGGGGGAAGATTTAGCGAATATAGCTCAAAAAGTATGGAAGGGTTGCGAATCGATTGCCATTGATGCCAGAGGTGCAACAGGGGGTCTGGGAATTCTCTGGAATCCCCGTGTGGTGACCTTATCAAGATTTCTGGCCACCAACTATAATATCTCGGCCGATTTCCACATTCTCGGCACCAGAATTAGAGGATTCATCTCCAATGTCTGTGGCCCCCTGAAGGTGGTTCAGAAGCAGGCATTAATTGAATCTCTCACAGACCTCAAAACTTTAGTTCAAAATAGAGCTTGGATTATTGGAGGTGAATTTAACCTGATAAGAAACCTTGATGAAAAAAAAGGTGATATTCAAAGGTTAAACACTACAAGCACTCTCTTCAATAACACCATCTTTGATCTGGACCTGATTGATGTCAGAACTTCCAATGGTATCTTCACATGGAACAATAAACAATTAGGAGATAGAGGAATTGCTTTCAGACTTGACAGATTCTTGCTATCAGAATCGGTCATGATGGCTAGGGGCAACCTTAGAGCGGTCATCCTTCCAGTAGCAGGATCGGACCATTGGCCCATCACTTTGGAATGGGATAATGTCGGAGTCAACCCTCGAAGACCTTTTCAATTTGAAAAATTCTGGCTCCTCCAACTAGACTTTCAGGAGAAACTCAAAGAATGGTGGGAAAAATCCCCCCACTATTAGGGGCACCCACATGTATCAATTCCAACAAAAATCTTAAACACCTCAAAGAATGCATAAAAAAATGGAACAAGGATTCCTTTGGCAATATATTTCAAGAAAATCAGGTTTTAGAGATCAAGATCCAGCATCTTCAGTCTCAAGTAATGATCATCGGATACACTGAGGAACTGAGGCATCAAGAGAAGACCTTCTTGCAGGAATTCAATCAAAGAGAGAGATAAGAGGAAGTATACTAGAGAAAAAAGTCTTGTATCAAATCGCTCCAAGAAGGGGAACGTAACACAAGTTTCTTCCATAAAGTGACCATCCAACATAGGTAGGGTAATAGGATGGATAGACTGAAGAAGGAGGACGGAAGCATAGCTAAATCCCAAGAGGATCTGGATAACACCCTAAACTCTTACTTTGCCAATCCCTTGCAGGAACCGAATAGAGACAGAGAGGATGCTCAAAGAGAAGTGTTTAGTCACATCCCCAAACTTATCACAAAGGACCACAACCAAATACTCGGCAAAGCTATCGAGTTGGCTGAGGTAGAAACTGCGTTGAATCAAATGGCCAAAGATAAAGCACTGGGCCTAGATGGCTTCACCACTAATTTTTTCCATGCCAGCTGGGACTGGCTAAAAGAAGAAGTAGTGGTCCTGGTGGAGGATTCTCAGAAATCGGGAAGCATTGTCAAAGCTCTTAACTCGACCTTCGTGGTTCTCATTCCAAAAGAAAGTGGAACCGAAGACCCTGGCAAACTAAGACCGATTGCCCTATGCAATGTTATCTATAAAATCATCACTAAGGTAATAGCCAATAGTTTAAAACCCATCCTACCTCTTATCATTTCTCCGAAGCAAGCTGGGTTTGTGGAAGGTAGACAAATCCTGGATGGCATAATTTTAGTCCATGAAACCATCTACTCCCTCAAAGAAACCAGGACTCCAGGTATGCTTCTAAAACTTGATCTCTCTAAAGCTCACAATAAATTGAACTGGTAATTTTTGAGTGGCATTTTAAAAGCGTTTGGATTTGCGGAATATTGGACTAACTGGATCATGAATATGGTCTCCTCTACTTTTTTCTCTATTTTGGTTAATGGTTCTCCCTTGAGCCCCTTCAATGCAACCAGAGGAATAAGACAAGGAGATCCCCTTTCTCCTTTCCTCTTCATTATTGCAGTTGAAGGGATTGGAAGACTACTCAAGAATAGGAGAGCTGAGAATAAAATCCATGGTTTGTCCGTAACGGAAGGAATAGATCCCCAAACCCACCAACAGTTCATGGATGACAATATGCTGATGGGCCCATCCTCAGTGCACGAATACATGGGAATTAAATACTGTTTGAATACTTTTCTTGAAGCTAGTGGCCTCGAAATTGACAAGGAGAAATCTTAGACCTATTTATTCAACACCCCCAAGATTACCAAGAGAAACATCCTAAGAATCCTGGAATTTTCAGAAGGAAGCTTTCCCTCGAAGTATCTAGGAGCTCCAATGGTAGAGTCAACTATCAAACAGGTTTCTTGGAAAGAATTGTTGGACAAAATTAACAAAAAGCTCAGTGTATGGACCTTCAGAGCTCTTAATTTTCCAAGTAGACTTATCCTGGTTAAATCGGTATTGCAAGCTATGCCCATGTATGTTTTCTCAGTTATGGCTGTCCCGAAATCCATCATCAAACAAATCAGGAATATCCATAGGAATTTCCTTTGGGGGGGATTGAAAGACAATAAAAAATGGCCTCTAGTGGATTGGAAAACCATATGCACCCCAAAGGGCATGTGGGGGTTGGGCCTTAGAGACCCTTTGGATAATAACAAAGTTATGAGTGCAAAAATTTGGTGGAGATGGGTGAACTACAACGATGAGCCTTGGGCCAAACTGTGGCATTTGAAATATGCACCACACTAGCCACAACATTCCTTGGTAAGGTTCGGTGAAGATCTCCTAGGCTCCAATATATGGAAGACCGCCCAGGAAAATAGAGGTCTGGTTCAAAAAAACAGCTTCTGGGAAGTTTGGAACGACCAAAATGCAAGATTTTCAAGTGAAGCTCTGAACCAGGAACCCGTTATTAGGTGTGGGGAAGACACTCCTCTCTTACGCTCCTTCCTCCAAAACAAATCCATGGTTAAGGTGGCGGATTTTTGGGATAACAACAATGCAGAACACAGGGTCAAAAGATGGAAGGGAAAGTGATGGTGGCAAGACAAAGCACCAGGGGAAGACATAAAAAATTTCTTAGTGGAGCTCTCCAAGAAAAGGTTCTCCAAGAGTGAGAACCCTGACAAGCTTAGATGGGGGTATTCAACCTCAGGCAACTTCAATCCAAAAGAAGTCATAGGCTTGTTAACAGACACCCTAAACATTGACCCAGATTCCAAATGGAATAAAATATGGAAGGGAAGGTGGTGGCCCAAAATATCTATTTTTTTTTTGCTCATCATAAAGTGTCGTATCCTAACTTGGGATAACCTACAAGTTAGAGGTTTTCATGGGCCATCCCGCTGCTGCATGTGCGAAGAGAAGGATGAGTCTATTAATCACCTGTTGGATGAATGCAAGATTGCTAACTCCTTATGGGAGAAGGGGGTGACAATATTCAGAAGAGATCACATACACAGGGGACAACCAAATATCACAATTGCTGAATGACCAATCAACAGTTTCAAAAACAAAATAGTGAATTGATTGTGGGAACGTTTCCCTGGCTTTACAATTTGGGAAGTCCGGAAAACTAGAAATAAACAAACATTCAAGAACAAAGCAAGGAAACTCAAAGAAATATGGAACTCCATTAAAACCCATATGAAAGAAACTATAACATTGCAATCTTGGTCACAGGAAGAATTTGCAGTAGAAAGAAATGAACGTAGTATTCTGCAGGCTTTTGGGTTAGAAGAAATACCTCCAAACAACTTGATTGCTCATTCACGTCCGGTGCAAGTCTCTAGCCCGCTACTCTGGATTCCCCCTCTAGCAGGAACCTTTAAACTGAATATAGACGATGCGACCAAAGGAAATCTAGGTCCAGTTGGCTTTGGAGGTGTTATCAGAAACTCGAGGGGAAGCATCCTCAGTTTGTTCTGGGGTTATATAGGGTCAAACACAAACAACATGGTTGAGCTAGAAGGTTTAATAAATGGCCTAATCTGGTCAAAGCAAACCAAAAAAATTCCTTTGGTAGTGGAAGGTGACTCCCAGATTATAATTAACATTGCTCTCAGACTCCAAGTAGGATCCCTCACGTCCCAAGTTTCCAAAAATTGGAGATGGGAGAGCAGGTTAAATTCCCTAAGGTAGATCCTCACAGGAGAGGAAGATTTCCTACTAACGCACGTCAAGCAGGAAGGAAACAGGGAGGCAGATGCCATAACTAACACTGGAGTGGAGAGCGAGTTTTCTTTGCATGCAAAGACTAAGGAGGATGACCCAAAAACCCAACAAATCTGGAGCAGCTGCTCCAAGTTGGCAGATGATGATCCGAGGCATTATGCTCCACTTTTCGTAAACGAATGACAGATGGCTCCGATCTGAGGGGAGGCATGAAGATAGCGTGTCATCATCACAGGAGGGCCCTCCATAGTCTAATCGATAATCGCGGCAGGATAAGGAAGTTTTCGATCACCAGCTGGGGTACGATAATTCCTGTCTCAGCCCACGATATTGTCTGTCTTAACACATGGTTCTTTCTCGATTATCTTCGCCCTACACGCGGCCCGGGCATGGAGCACGTGGAACCCAAGCATGACAGTCCCCAGTATGGAAGAAGAGAACAACTTTATATGCATTGCGAAGGCAGTCTTAAAGCCAGATCCATGGGAATAAGGGAGGTTAGTAATGCAGGTACTGGACCTACCATAGATTATGATAGAGGGATATCGATGACAGAGGACCGTATCATCTAGCATGCTGTAAAAATTAAAGTCGAGAATCGCTCGCAAAATATGAGAGATCGGCTCGAGCATGGAGAACGAAAGAGCATTATGGCAAGATCAGGGAGAGCAAAGGATGGTGGTTGTAGGAGGTTTTCGTCGGTAGTGGAAAGCCCTATTTATGTTCGTCAGTTGGAGGCCTTGTTCATTTCCAAGTTCCTTTACTCCCTTCTGTTTCTATCTTTTGTCTGCCTGAGAGACTGCACCATGCCAAGGTTATGGAGAGCTTTGGTATATTTTTAGTGTAAGGTTTTATCAGTATGTCTATGTAAAAACTCTGCGAGCCGTAATGGTTCTTTTTGTTTTCGGACCGTAATGGTTCTTTTTTGTTTACTAGCCCGTAAAGGTTCTTTTTTGTTTTCAGGATATAGAGATGTAAGACACTAGTTTTTGGGTTGTCAAAAGAATCAGGCTCCTCCAGGCCTGATCTTTGTCAAGGTTTTGTCAGCAAAGACAAACATTTCTAAGTCGGGTCTTTTTTCGGGCTGAAGGTTAAAATCTATCAATCTCTCCTTGTAAATTTTTGTACTATAATAGATTCTCTTTCTTACTTAAAAAAAAATACTTGTTTAATCAACAAAATATGAAAGAGAGGAAAGCAAGATGGTTAACTTTCCTTAGCGAATATGGTTTCAAGATCAAACATATAAAGGGAAAGGAGAATAGGGTGGTTGATGCTTTAAGTAAAAATGCAAATCTGAATTTTATAGCCACTGTTAGCAACTATAAAACATAATTGGCTGATAAATTTGAAGACGTAGTAAAAATGGATAAAGATGATCAAAATTAAAGAGAAAAAGTCACAGAAAGCGAATCTAAAAATATAAAAACATATTTAAGTTTGAATGAAAAAGATTTAAAGTTGTATAAAAACAGATTATATGTACCTAATGTCCAAGAAATTAAATTGTTGATAGTAACTAAAGTACATAAGATTCCTTACTCAATACATCCTAGTTACCAAAAGATGATAACAATGCTAAGAAACGACTATTTTTGGACTAATATGAAAAATCAAGTGGCTGAATATATAGCTAGGTGTATAGAATGCCAGTAGGTTAAAGCTGAGCATCGACACCCAGTAGGTCTATTGCAACCATTACCAATCCTAGATTGGAAATGAAAAATTATCAGACTTGATTTCATAACATGACTGCCTAAAAATCAAAATAAAAATGATTTTGTGATGGTAGTGGTAGACAAACTTAGCAAAGCAACTCATTTTATACCTCTTAAAACTGCTTATAAGGTTGCTAATATTTCTGATATTTTTATAAAGGAATTTTTTTCGTTTTCATGAAATTCCTAAGATGATAATTTCTGATAGAGATCCTAAGTTTACTGGTAATTTCTGAAAGTCATTGTTTAAAGGATTCGACACTAGTGAGGAAACCATTATGTACTTCCAGTTGTATGTATTGATCAGATCCCATTATTTTGAGCCTTAATCCCCATTTGTATATTGAGACACTGATATGAGCATGGGTATGCCTGCCTTGTCCATATATATATGTTTGAGATTATATGTACCTCATCCATTTTTTAGAGGTAATACAAATTCAAAGCTATTGCAGTTAGAATGATGAAACTTTGACTCTTTCATGGTTTTCTCCGGTCTCTCCACTATTGTCACAATTTCTCTCTTGATTCTATGATGTTTTCCGGTCATATGATGAGCTCATTCCCTCACAAATCAGGGGGCAATATGTTAACACCAAAAATTGTGCACATATCTCTCAATGGTCCAAACCATAATTACACATCATAATGCCACCATTATTTCCTCCATTTTTTAATCTTCACAATGAAATTCCACCAAAAATGGTCCAAAACATTATTATTCATTCCCCCATAAATACGGGGAAGTTCAGCATTTCTTGCAACATAACCCCACTCTCTCAAAAAAAGGCAAAAAAAAACTAAATGAAAATGGGTAAAAAACCATGGACAAATACCATGCACAATAAAATACCATGGGTCATTACAATGGGTAAGGAAGTCTTGGATCATCCTATAAATACATTGTGAAGGTATCCCCACAACTACTTTTGAACTTTGGACATTCCTTATTTCCTTAATTGTTTGTCCATCATCATCCTTCGCCACACTATCTCACGTTGCACTTCGAGTTCTCTCCGTGTAACCCTGAATCCCTTTTCCGATGACAACTCTTTGTTGGAGATAAATGGAGATGAGGATCGGGAGCCTATGGACCATTTCCTGAAATGGCTACAGTGGCCTAGTTTAAAGGCATGTTTGTTATTTTATTGAATTAGTTAGATAAAAATAAATAAAAAATTGTTGTTATTGCTTGTTATAAGTCAAGGTTGAGAAATTCCTTGCACCATGAACTCTACCCATAGATCCAGATGATCTAGAATAGGTTCTTTTGCACGTAGTAGGGAATAAATATGCACTACAAGAATGGGGAAGGTGAAGAAGCTTCTAAAATTTTCCATCCTTTCATCTAGGGGACTCATATGATTAAAGGTACAATGAAATCATTTAAGAATCCCATTGATCCTCATCTATACAAAGGCGCTTATGAAATCATGTGTTCTAGTGGAAGAAATTTGTAGTTCATTCCAATTAAGCATTAAAGTACAAAAAAAACATAATACTAAGCATTAAAGTACATGAAGAACATAAGACTTAGACAAATTTTGTTTAATCAATTTGGCAAAGCATTCACATAATATGAAGCACCAAATATGCTTTAAGAATACCAGGGTTCTTGTTAGAGAATACAACTATTCTAAATAGAAAAAGTTTATAGAGGCAATTGAAATTGCCAAGCACCTCCTCAATTTCTGTAGTTCATTCCAATTAAGCATTAAAGTACAAAAAAACATAATACTAAGCATTAAAGTACATGAAGAACATAAGACTTAGACAAATTTTGCGTAATCAATTTGGCAAAGCATTCACATAATATGAAGCACCAATTATGCTTTAAGAATACCAGGGTTCTTGTTAGAGAATACAACTATTCTAAATAGAAAAAGTTTATAGAGGCAATTGAAATTGCCAAGCACCTCCTCAATTTCAAAAAATAACGATATAGTGATTGAAAAATGAGTAATAGTTGGATCCCTTTACTTCTAGAAAAACAGTCTCCTTAAAAGAAAAATAGAGAACTAAAATTATTTCCTCACACATTTTAACTTAGTTCCTTTCTTGTTTCTTGTAATATTTATGGTTTCAATATCAACTCTTATCATCTTGACTTCTCTCATCCTCGTGACGATTGTTCCAAACATTAGTGTCCAAAAGAAACCAGCCTTTTTTATATTTTATTTTATATAAGATTATGTTAATTTTGACCATGTCTATTGGATAGCTCAGACATTTTGACAGTCTATTCACTTCCCATTTATGACTTTATGTAAGTGGCAATATTTTAATACCTTAAAACTCTCTATATTGTAGATATACCATAAAACATCTAGTTTGCATAATTTCACTGGTCGTGGAATTCCAATGGGTTTACTTCCAATTTGAGACTGAGGTTGTCATATTTAAGCAAGTTCCACTTCCAGGGAAAGACTAAGTAAAATACCCAAAAGGTTAGAATTAAATCAATGAGAATCGGCTTGACATATTGGAAAGTCCATGCCCGTCACCCACAATGCTTTCAACGCCTTGTTTCATTATTTGTGTGTGAAACAAATGGCGAAATCCACAGTGAAATCGGATTGAATTCAAAATTTAAAACTGTTACAGTCATTGCGAAATTGCCCTTCTTGTCTCCTTGAGCTTTCCTTTGACTTTCAACATAAATGCGGCTACTCAAAGGTTACAAGGAACCTATTGGAGAGGACGTATGAATTTATGAATTTTGGATATGTACCACTCTGCACTTCTCTCACGATTGTTCTTCCACTTAGCATTCATCCATCGAATTTGAGAATCCTATGAACACGGTAAATCGAAGAAGAGAATGTTGAATAATTCAATGACGTATACTATAGTTTAACCTTCCCGTCTAATCATCTTCAACGCTTCCAAGCGTGTCAATTTCATTACCAAAATCGGTTTACGGGATGCAGTCGTAACCATGCAATCTAATCCTTTTTCAACACAACCAAGTGTGTCCAGACTCCAAACTATTAGCGACCTTGCCTTCGGGCTGGAAACGCTTCGAAATCTCATGTCTGTTCAATGAATGAAGTTCTTGATCCGTTTCTAGGTTGGATTCTGTTCGAACTGACGAAGGACTTTATCATTTTGCTTTTTTTTTACGTCTCTGAACAACCAATTCAAATTTGAATTTCTTTGAAGATGATTAAAGTCCATTAAAACCAACTTTGATTTTTTCTTAAATTCCAGCGATTTTATTCAATAACAATACGATGGGCGATCAATATCACGACTCTCGAATATAAGATATTCCGGTCCTCCAATATCGGGTATTCGTGTATTCGAACGTTGAGTTTTGAAGAGTTGAAAGCTTGGAAGCGTCAGTCGATGCTCATGGATCTCACCGTTGATGACTTCGAATGTCCATTTAATGACGTTCAACGGTTGGAAATGATGAGTAGTGCTTGCGTGACTCAAAATAACAAGAATCAAAGGATGATGCATCCCACCATTGTGACTTCAAAATACCTGACCTTTGGTTTGGATTGATCCCATCTTGGAGGAGTTAATAGCTAGTTGTACTTCCTAAGCGCTTCATGAAGTTCGTGGTATAAGCTAACAGGTATAGTTCTTGCATGTGGGTAACTATAAGGTGGAGACATAAAAATGTAGGTCTTTGTAGTGGGTTCTAATTCCAGAATTGTAATGGCCAGGTTTGTAAGAAGTTGTTTTGAAAACTGATGAAGTACCAAAATTTTGAGATTGTTAAATTTCTTTCCTCCTTTAATTGCTTACTTATAAAAAAAATATAATATATCGAGTTTTAAAGAGTATCAACCAACAACCAATAAATTAATGTCATGAACTATTTCATTATATGCCCTTCTCCCAAGAAAATTATCACATGTGATCAATTGACATGGAAATTATTCACATTTCTTAAAATGCTATTTAAATTTGGTTAATGTCAATTTCCTTTTCTTTTAGTGAAGTGCATCATGGTTCTTTCTTATTTATTTCAAATATGAATTTTCTTTCATCTTATTTTGTAATTGCTACAGAAAATTGGTGGTTGTGTCTTGTCTTATATCTATGGCATGCATAAGGTTGGGTGTTATTGTAACTTACCCCTCATATCAAAGAGAAGAGAATCAAAACTTGTCTTACACAAGTTCACAAATATACCTTAATTTAGATCATTGAAAAGAAAAAAGAAATCAACATCATAACATATAATAGAAATCAAATGCAATTATAACATATCATTCAACACATCCCTAAATATCCCTAAATAGACATGGAATTAAGTGCAATTGTTAACATACTTTCTCAAGGAATGCACATTATGAAACATTAACCCTATAATGACAAGCAATGAAATTGAATGATTTCGGTAAGGCATTCCATAAAAACTCTTGGAAATTATTTCTAGCAAGATGAGTCATTTAACTAAATTATTCATCTAATTTTGGGGTTAGTTTGATGGCCCTTCTTGAGCATTCCATAGGCTGTTATAGGTTTGTCCTAATTACTTTGTGTTGAAAGTTTAGAATAACACCTCTCCTCACACTCATTTATTTTCTTGATCTAGTTTCGGTGAGGTCAGTGGATAGTCTACTCAGTGCTCCTCGTATCTATAAACCACAAGCTGTCAGATGGGTTCACCACACATATAGTATCACAGGTCTCCATGGAAAATGTAGCGAAAACCACCTTATTGTGCCCGACAATCTAAGGAACCTCCAAATCTAGCCAAGGCCAGGCGAATTCCCCCTATGGAAATCTAGAAGGCCTATGAAGTTGTCATCATAGAGAAAAAACAATGTGCCGGAGAGAACCATATTGCTTTTAAGAAGCAACTGCAACTTCGTGCATCTCCCAACAACCATCCTCCAACATTTTGGTAAAAGAAGTTGAGTTTTAATTCCTTCAAAACAAAAGAAAGCTCCCTCAACACATAAGAAAGTATTGAAATGTAGAAAAACTTTATGAACATGATAGACATGTGGAAATAATGAATAGAGAGATGTTTGGTGAGCATGGAGTAGGCAGAGAGATAACAAATTTGGGAACAATGGCTAAGAAACCTACTCCCAATTAAAAATGTATACTGACAAAACAAAATTGTAGGAAACACATGTATAGAGAGGAGGTGTTGAAGAAGAGGTCAAGGAGGTGGCTACCACCCTTGATGCCATAACCATTGAAGATTCCAATAATCTATTAGGTGGGTATAAAGATTGGGCATCAAACAAAGTTATTGTAAAAGTTCCACTCTTCCTATGATTTATAGTACAATGTCATTTTAATTCTTAATCTATTCATGATCTCATTTAATTGATAAGATGGATCAAGAGATGCCAATGTGTTTACACCCTCAAACTGCTATTACAAGTTCAATGATCTTGCCTAGTTAATTGTTTTGCTGATAAAATATTTGATGGCAATAACCTTCTCAAGTAATGTAATGTTGACATCATATACTATATTGGATATAGAAACTTGCTTTGATGAGTGCTCTTTAACCCTATTTTAGAGTTTCTTTGCACCTTCTAGAATGCTGAAAGGAAAAAATGAAAGTAAAATAGACGTGATGAAGTGAAAAAGGGAGCATCATTTTTTGTGTGGATAATAATCGATACAAATTGGGATACAAATCCTGAATAGATAGTATCTGACAATCTATGGATTGAGAAAAGAGGATGCGATGGATACATCAACCCATTCCAGTGGTGGGATCCTTCTATTTCTCTCCACGTATCGACTAACAATCCATTATGATCAAATTAGCTCTGTCCAATTATGTTGTACAATCTAGCTATGAAACTTCCAATACAACTTTTCCTTGGAATTTTGCAAAATGAAGTATTGTGTGGTTATGAGCAGTCTCTACAAGGGTGGCGTTGCAAGTGTAACATTGCATCATCTTCTTTCACCATAAAAAGTTATAACACCGCTTTTTTTACAAGAAAATTTTAAGCATCTCTATTTATAATAGAAAGAAAAATGTTTGGCATCCTTAGATAACATTTTATCTTACATTGCATAGTCATCTATTTTTGTATATAAAGATCTATTACTAACCATTTACTAATATACTCTTACTAATAGGAAGTATAAGTGTTGTAAGCATGTGAAAATATATATATACTTACAAGATATCAATTTAACAAAACAAGATGAGAATGATATCTAAAATATTCACATTAATTTAGTGAGAGCGTATTTATTGAAATTCCTGTAGCATTTAGAGTTGAAAATCTAAATAAGAGAAAAAGGAGAAAAGGAGAAAATCTCTCAAATTAATTAATAAATGAATATTGTTAACTTTTAATGATTTATTAATAAATAATAACATATATTAAAAGTAACATTAAAATATTATTAAATCTCATGGGGTTAGAGCAATTGGTAATGAGTAAATTGGGTTGCACAAGTTTTTTTTTTAAGGTCAAAATTAGTAATTGTTTTTACTTTGATTCCAAAAGGTGGTGCTACATGAGAACCCTTTTTTAATGTTCTAATTTTACAACTTTATTAAAACCTAGACCGTTACCCTTGTAATAAAAAACCTAAATCGACCCTCGAATTGAACTCGTAGCAGTCAAACCCCAACAAACGGTTAAAATTACAATTTGATGGATATCATTGTCATAACAATTAACGTCATTGCAAGTATTGAAAATATCAGGTTACCAAAAAGTGAAATTAAAAAATACTTGAAATAAACCACAACAAAAATTTCAAAATTTCAAAAAAATAAAACAAAATATTTATAAAAAAATTATAAAACTTATAACAAAAAATCCAAAAATGTAATCAATTCAAAAAAAATAAATAGTTTTTTAAATTATTAAAAAAACTAAACTAGAAACAAAAAATTATAAATTATAAATTTAAAATTTAGAAAATTATATTGAAAGATTAAAAAAAAACTACCTTTCCCCACCCGTCCCCTTACTCTTACCCTTCCCCTCCTCCCCCATTCGTCCCCATCTCCCTTCCTCCTTTCCTTTGCTCGACCCCCCCCACCCTTTCCTTCATCTTACCCTTCCCCTCCTCCCCCATTCGTCCCCATCTCCCTTCCTCCTTTCCTTTGCTCGATCCCCCGACCCTTTCCTTCATGTTATACATTCCATAATGGGAAGGAAAGGGGATGGGTGGCGAAGGGTGAGTTTCTGTTTTTGTATTATAACTTCATAGTTTTTTTTTTTTAATAAATAAATATTTTTATAATTTTAAATTTCTTTATTAATTTGTTTTTATTTTTAGTTTTTTTTAGTTTTATTATTTCATTTTTTAAAATTTTCATTCATAATTCTTATAAAATTTTAGGTTTTTTTTTTCCAAATTTTATGATTTTTCTTTTCAAAATTTTAACTTTTTTTTAATTTAAAAAAAAACTATTTTTGAGATTTTTTTTTTCATTTTAAATATATTTTTACATTTATTTATTATTAATTTAATTAATTTCTATATATATTTTTATAAGTTTTTTTTTATTATAAATTTTATAATGTTGTAAATTGTTTTTTAATTTGTTTTTTTATATAAATTTTTAATTTTTTAATTTGTTGTTTCATTTTTTTTTTGAAGTGGTTGCTTTCATGTTTTAACCATATTGGTGATTCTATAATGACTACTTTTTAGTTTGGGTGTTGATTTAGGGTTTCAATTGCAATGGCACGAGAAATTTGTAATTTTAGGCTTTCCCTTTAAAATAATATGGGTGATACTACTATCACCACTTTTTGTTTTGAGATTGTACACAAAAATATGATTTTTTATGGCTAGAGTTCTCGTTCTTTGTATATAGTTATCATTCTATAGTAGGTGTTAAGTCCATAAAATTCTATAAATAAAATGCAAGAAACAAACAATTTTAAACAATAGGACAAATAATCATGTTGCATTTAAAAACTAAAATGATAATGAGATGGATGGCCAATTTGTTCCTTCATTTTAGGTCCAAACCAAAAGTCTACGAAACATGATCCAACATAAGTACACAATGATATAATATATATAGATATATAGATATATATATTGTTTTTTGTTTTAAAGTGGTTCACCATGGAAGCCCAATTTTACACCATCGCTACATCCACTTGGGAAAATATCTTATACTCTCTAGGAAAGTATATATGAACTTGGGCATCATTAATCACGATAAATGGCTCACCAGCCTAATATTTCATTACATACAAGGGCT